>JZKD02S1623788.1:377311-412950 GCA_000966675.3 Picea glauca | reverse complement strand
TAGATGTGTCCAACAACAGATACTCAAATAGACTCAAATCAGCAGGAAACTTCAAATTCCTCCTCCAGAATCACTCAAAAAAATCATCTTGCAAGTCAAATAATTGGTGAAAAAGACAAAGGTGTACAAACCAAGAGAAAGATAATAAAAAATACCAAGAAATCACATATAGCTTTCATATCCATGCTGGAACCCAATAATTTTAATGAAGCTAGCAAATATGACCATTGGTTTAAAGCAATGAATGATGAACTTGATCAGATTGAGAAAAAAAATATGTGGGAGATGGTTCATAGACCTGAAGGTAAAATTATCATTGGTTCCAAATGGATCTTTAAGAATAAGTTGAATGAGCAGAGACAAGTTGTCAGGAACAAAGCAAGATTGGTCTATAAAGGCTATGCTCAAGTAGAAGGACTGGATTTTGATGAAACTTTTGCGCCTATAGCAAGATTAGAAGCTATTAGAATATTTCTTGCCTATGCTTGTCATAAAAGGTTTAAATTTTATCAAATGGATGCTAAGTCAACTTTTCTAAATGGAGATTTAAATGAAGAAGTCTATATGGAACAACCAGAGGGTTTCAAACTGTCTGATAACCTTGACTTAGCATGCAATCTAAAGAAAGATTTATATGGGTTAAAACAAGCCCCTCGTGCCTGGTATCATAGACTGGATACATATCTCAAAGACAAAGGGTTCAAGAGAGGAACAATAGACAACAATCTATATATCAAAATAGAGGGTAATGATTTGCTCATTGTGCTAGTCTATGTAGATGACTTCATATTCAGATGTAATAAGGATTCTTTGGTATAATGGTTTGCTTCTGCCATGGATTCTGAGTTTGAAATGTCTATGATAGGTGAACTATCATTTTTTCTTGGTCTACAAATTACTCAGAGGTTTGAAGGGATGTTCATTTCTCAAGAAAAATATCTAAGAGAAATGTTGAAAAGGTTTCAAATGTAAGATTCTAAACCTGTGGGAAAACCTATGGTTACTGGATGAAAATTAAGCAAGGATGATGACTCACCTGATGTTGATCAAAGTTTGTATAGGTCAATGATAGGTAGCCTGTTGTAGATCACAACATCTCGCCCAAACATAATGCATGTTGTTGGAATGGTAGGAAGATATCAGTCTGCACCTAAACAGATTCATTTTCTAGTTGTCAAAAGGATATTCAGGTATTTGAAAGAAATAATGACTTATGGTCTATGGTATCCCAGAAATCAGAATTTTTAGTTAAATTCTTATTCAGATGCAGATTGGGAAAACTGTGTTGATGAGAGAAAAAGCACCAGTGGAGGATCATTCTTCCTGGGTGACTCATTAGTAGCATGTCTTAGTAAAAAGAAAGGTTCCATTTCTTTATCAACTACAGAGGCAGAGTACATTGTTGTTGCTACTTGTTGCACTCAGATATTATGGATGATTCAGACACTTGCATACTTGAAGGTAAAATACATTGCACCGATCCCAATCCATTGTGATAACACTAGTGCCATCAGTGTGTCCAAGAATCCTGTATTCCACTCCAAGACGAAGCATATTCCCATAAAATACCATTTTCTGAGAGAGCAGGTCACCAATCAGATTGTTCAGGTCCATTACATCCCAACCATAGAACAAATTGCAAACATCTTTACTAAACCCCTAGCGAAGACACCATTTGAATATCTCCGATAGAAGATGGGTGTCATCCCATCTCACATATAAGAAAGTCCATTCTATTAGGGGGAGTTTGTATTGGTTGAACTTCCGATACCTCCTCAAAATACTGCAACATCTCAGGGGGAGCATGTTTTCTTTGACATTGATGCCAAAGGGGGAGAAAAGGAGTGGTCTGAACTGAATGCTACAGTTGGAGGTCCAAACAGATGAGCGCAACCATTCAGGGTTGCCATCAATGCCAAAGGGGGAGATTGTTGGCATGTTTACAAGAAGAGCGTGCTTGTCATTGATGGCAAGAACAATAGCAACGATGAAAAAAAGGCAGACAAGGAAGATCAGAAGACAAGCAGGCAAGGAAGAACAATAGCGATCTAAAGGCAATATCAAAGCGTTGATCATAATCCATTTCGAAGTTTCAACTATCGGGATTTCGGATACCGGGAGTTGGGGATGTCAAGAAATCTTACTACAGGAGTCTCGAAGTCGCGAAATGAAAAATCACGAAATGTCAAAGACTCCATACTGAAGGTTTGGATATCGGGAGTTGGATATGTCAAGGACTCTCACGACAGGAATCTCGAAGTTGTGAAGTGAGAAAAGCCAAAAAGTTGAGCTGACTCCATTTCGGATTTTCGTAGACCGGGAGGTGGAGTTGTCAAGAACTCTCACATCAAGAATGTCGAAATCGAGATGTGCGAAATCATGAAGAGATCTGGACCATCGAATCATCTAGAGTGTGGACCATTGATCCGAATCCATTTCAAAGCTTTGGATACTAGGAGTTGTAAGAGTCAAGTGATGAGACTCTTCATCACAAGAGTCTCGAAGCGGAAAAATGCAAAATGCCGAAATCCTGAATCAGGCACAAGGAAGGATCGTGAAGTGTCTAATTCATGAAAAGATTTGGATCGTTGGGTCCATAGGACACGTGACAACAGGTTGTCATTTCACTTACTGCAAAGTCAAAGGAATGGGTTTCCCTAACCTCTCTAACTCGCAACAGGAATTTGCGACATGCGAAATCGCGAAAGCCCGAAATGTGAAATGTCGAAATGATCGGAGCTAGTGCAACCAAGATCCATTTCAGAGCTTTGGATACTGGGACATGGAGCATCAAGAACTCATCACCACAGGAACACCGAAGTGCCGAAAAGAGAAATTGTGAAAGCACTATATGGATAAGCACTCGGTCACCTCTCGTAGTCACATGGTCGAAGAGCTGTAGAGAAAATATTGAAGTGGCAAGCTCCTTTTTCAGATTTTCGAAGATCGCAACTTGGAGAGTCGAGATGCCACACAACAGGATTGTTGAAATGCCAAAGTGCGAAATGGAGAAATGAACGTAAGATTCAATTAAGTCAATTCAACGGTGCAGATGAATTTGAATAAGATCAGAGGGCTACTGTTGCACTTCATAGTGTAACTGCTAGAAACAAATGATGGTTTTTTCCAGAGAATGAGCTTGTCTGTGACAGAGAAGACGAAGAGTCTCAACTGCCAAAGAATATGAGGAATGTTGATATAACACCCAGTGATGATGGATGCATGAGTGGAACCACTAGAGAAGTTGAAGAGTTACCATGATGATCAGGCAGAGCACTCACAATCAACAGGAGATGCAGAACAAAGAGAGATGATGTGACACACAGAAGATGGGATAGTGGTGGAAGAGTGAAGTGGAGAAAACACCCCGATGTGGAGGAAATTGGGGGTGTAGAGGATGGAAGAACGAGAATCATATTGCATGAACGAGGTGCACAGAGACTATAAGAATGTTGAAAAAAGAAGAAATGGGGGTCGTTATTGGGTGTGATTGAGGTGTGAAGAAAGAGGCAAAGCGTAGCAGCAAAAATGTACAGAAGGGGAATGGTGCATTGAAGGGACATGGCATAGAGAGCATAAAAGGAAAAAGAACAGAAAGCATAAGGAGTGTGAAAAAGACACTGATGCAGACAGAGCAGCGCAGTGTAGAAAAACAATGATGAGACTAGTAAGCCATTGAAGAACTTTATATCACTGTAATAAGTCATAATAGCAAATATTTATATTTTAGGGTGGTAGGGAGGTGCTAGGGAGGACTATTGTCCTCAGAGGTTCAAGTGGGTGCTTGAACAAAGGGAGTTGTATCTTCCATATGGTTGCAGCCAGAGAAACCAGGGTGGTAGGGTGGTGCAAGGGAGAACTGTTGTTCTCTATTATACAGGTTGGTGCCTGTGTTACTGGAAGTTGGTGCTGGAACACTCGGGGAGTTGGTTCTTCCTTCTAGTGGATGCTAGAGAAACCAGGGAGTTGGTGCTTCCTTCTAGTAGGTGCTAGAGAAAACAGAGAGTTGTTGCTCTCATCAAGTTGTTGCTTGCAAAACAGAGGTTGTAGCCTCATTATGAGTTGGTGCTCATATGTATGTTAATGTAAAGAATGTAAAGATTACTTATCATATAAAGAAGAAGAGTTTTTTACCCTTTATGGGTTTCCTCAGGAAACATTTGTCTCTGTAGATTTCATATGTGACAATGATGTTGAATGTTTTGTTGCTTACTTTCCTGCATTATTTTGATTGTCATTAAGTGCTCTTCAAAGAATTTAAAATAAGCATAATTGTTTAAGCACGGTGACAACTGATTCACCCCCCCTCTCAGTTGTGCAACATGATTTGGGCACTTCCTTTTTTTAGGAGATTGTAGAAGCTTCTTATCTGTTAACAATATTCGAGAAGCTCCTCGATAATAAAGGATATTCTACAAGCGCCCAACCATTTGGAGCCCGAAATCCTAATAAATAGTGCCAAAAATCAGTCGAAACATTGTTGTTTCTCATGCCAAAAATAAAATTAATTGAATCTATCAATCATGCCATTTTTTATTTTTTCAAGGTTATATGAATTAAGAGGGATTTCCTCTCTTATCTATTTATCTCTATTCATATATTGAACACATGGAACTTTCTACACTAGTACTAAGATATTGAACAACTCTAATTATGTCTTAGATTTTTATAGCTATCTCAAATTATTCCTATTGATTGATATAACAATTTAGGATCATAAAGCCACATCAAATTCAAAATAACAAAGACTCTAAAATTTTGATATTAGTTGAAACAACCAATTCATTCGCATGAAAATATTTTGTTGCTATCATCTAAAAAAAGGTAAAGGCACCCAAAGTACTAACCCCTCTTCAGAGCAATAATAGATGTTGGCACTATTAGAAATAATTGTTTTAACAAACTTATAAAGTGGGATGAAGTTGCAGGACAAATTTATAAATCATACCATGGAACTAAATATATATTATATGTAGTCATGTATAATTAGTAGACGGTTGATTTAATGTCACATAAACTCAATCTATGTATATCTGAACATGGACATAGGGGTGTGAGAAAATTTACAAGGACTGGATACATGACCACTACTAGAGGCTTGAAAGGCTAAAATAGTTTAAGTTATGAAATTAATCAATTATATTCTATTTCAATTTTAGAAAACTTACTTTATATATCTATTTATCTATCCGTAAATATTTATTTATTTGTATATTTTAAGATTTTTTTAAATATATTATTGCCACTCACAGCATGTTGTTTTTTGCAAATCTGGGTGAAGATTCCAAATGTACAGGATACCCGTACCAATGTACCAAACATATCCACATTCCATAAACTCATGCAACATAGTTGATAATGAAGTAATATAAAACAAAAAATGGAGAATTTCCTTCCTATGCACCATTGAGGGTGAAAATGATGGACCTTCGGACAATGCTTTCATAAAGATATGATCAAAGGATTCCTTCTCAAACTAAATCTAATTTGATCCACCCTTCACACACTTATTTTATTCCGTACATTTCAGGAATGGTTCCTTTGTATCAACATAAAAAGAACCCTCATGGTTTAACCTAGTAATTGCATAATAACTTGGTTGGAGGGTTTGAATTTATGTAGAGAGTGTAGATCCAATATTTATCTAGTTATTCTATGCATTTAACATGAATCTGTACATTTTTTAGATCAGAAATTTTAATTTTAACATTTTCATGAAACTCATTTATTAATGATTGTCCTCACATAAAATGTTTCTACCGTGCAGGTTACCCCCTAAAATAATGAACCCATAGAATACAAATTGAAACTTGGGTTATGGCAAATGAAATTAAGAATCCTATAATGTTTGAGTTCAACACTAGTTGTGAAATGATATGAAGCTTACTAAAAATGTGCTTGTCTACAATAAAATATGGAACTTGAGACCTCTCCTTGAAATGCTTATGTACAAATCAAGTAACACATATAGAAATGGAAAAGAATCACCCATGATGTAAATATGAGAATTCAAATTCTCTTGTAACTTTTTTTTTCACAGAGAGTACCATGTTCATCAATGGCACTAAATTGATGAACATGCATGTGTTTCAATGTATTCATGGTCCCATCATATTCACATTCAAAGTGAAGTAGGACGTGATGCCTAGTTTCTTGAGGGTAAGTTTGCTTTGATTTTAAAATCCTCCATAGACCAAAGGAAATGATGGCAAAAAAAAAACAAATCTCCCATTGAAAAAGAAAAAGATCCTAGTGTCTAGAGAATTTATTTCTAGAGATTGTTGGATGACTAGGGACTTTCTATAGAAGCAACAGTGTATATTTTTTTAAATACACTTGTGTTTTTTTATTATTCTGAATTATTGCAACTTCCTAAAATGTCCTCTCAACAGATTGGCACATCCTATATGCCTTTCTAGTGGTTAAATATTGAGATAGGTCTGTAAAACCATGGGACTGTAAATTTATTTTAGCATTTTCTACAACTCCTATAGTTAAGTAGCAACTCTAGTCTCTTACTGAGAAAAGTATGGAAGTCATATCTATGGGGGTTGAGGTTAGGAAAAAAATCCTTTTGCACTAAGAAAAGAGAGCCCCTTTTGTTCAAAAAAAATTGTTTCCAGCTGTTGTTGGATCAGGGATTCTTATTTAGCAGCTACATCATATAAATTTCCATGTGGTTGGATTCCTATAACCTTTCTTAATAGTTTGGTGATTCTATAGTTCTTCTTGATGGCCCAATGTACTCAAACTCCTGGGAGCAAACGACACACAAAAAAATCCAAAGAATCATGGTTCCATGATTTGTTCTTCAAAACATCTACAGTTCCTAAAATTGCAAATCATCTGATGAAATATTTAAACCACGCTCCATAAGTCCATTAGGTATAAATGCTAGGAAACTCTAATCCTCGATGAACTTTCTGTAACATCCCACTCTTGCGTGCATTGAACAAACTTATTCTTTGAGGACACTTGCTTGCAAGTGATCCGGGTTATTACATTATTGGTCGTTTTGATTATGATTATGAGATATTATGGATTTGATGATATGTTATTTTGTTGTATTTACATAGACGGGTGTTATTGATTGGGTTCTCCTGAGTTTGTAGGAATCTGGAAATTGAGGATGCAGAAGCATCGATGAAACCCCTTGGACTCTGGATCAAGTCAGGGAGTGGAAAATTAGCGTTTGAATGTTGTCGATATGAAATATGTACATATGATTAGATGTTATGATGATTGATTATTATTGCTGACATTATTCGTTGATGGATGCAGGATGATGATAGCTTGCCGACCAAGCTCACATGTGGAGTAGATGGGTCACACATGACAAACATATACTTTGATGGAGAGGTGTGGCATCAGCCCTACCATAGCCTACTAGCACTCCCTCCTTGGCTCGAACTATAGGTTAACGATTACCTAGTTCGAGAAGACCCACGATGCCGTGAGGGTAGACTGTGGCAGTCACTCATGATGATTCTAAGGGGTGCACAATAAGGCAGGGGACTTATTCCTTATAGAACCTTAGTCTCCCACAATATCACTCGGAAAAGTATTGACTCCAGGGGTTTGACGTCTACCAAATTCATTCAAGAGGTGAGTGACACCCTTGGAGCATGTGGTGCGTCCTGAAGGGCATGTCGCGCAAAGAAAACGGAAATAAGCGAGTGGCACCCTTGGAGCACATGGTGTGTCCTGAAGGGAACGTCGCGCAAAGAAAATGAAAAGAGGTGAGTGGCACCCTTGGAGCATGTAGTGCATCTTGAAGGGCACGTTGTGATTTTAACTAGTAAGTGAATAAACATATTGCCTAGAAAACTATTCCTCCTTAGGACCTAGTCGGCCTTAAAATGAATGATATGATAAGTAAAGTTTAAAAACAATTGTTTTCCCTATAAAATGTTTCCCAGCATAGTGAATGTAAAACCTAGGTCTAAGCAAAATCCATGAACAAAAATATTTAGACATATAATAAGAAGGGGGTAAATAAATTCAAACTTTATTTATTAAAGTAAAAAAAAAAAATTATATTGGAGAATTAAATTTTAAAAAAAGGAGGTAATGGTTGTTTTTATCTACTTTTGCTAATTTAATTTTTAGTTAAAAAATAAAAGAGGGTAAATGGTTGTTTTTATCTACACTTGCTAAATTATTTTTTAATTAAAAAGGAAAAAGGGTAAATGGTTGTTTTATCTACACTTGCTAAATTGATTTTTTTAGTTAAAAAGGAAAAAGGGAGAAACTTAAAAGAAATAGGAAACTTAAGGAAAAAGGGAAACTTAAAGAAAAGGGGAAAGGTAAATAAAAAGTTGAATGACTAACTTAGTAAGTAATCTAGCCTATGGGACTTTCTATTTATGAAATCAACTAGGAATTAAGTAAAGCGTAAGTCATTTAAGAATTGTAAGGGTATATTGGGACATCGAGGATCAGTTTTAGGAACGCTTTTAGGTGGGTGAGGGAAATAGGAATATTTAATTAATAAATAAAATTGATTTTTTGGTGCAACTAGGGGATCGGGTGACATTTCATGTACGAGGGAGGTTTTTCGAAATTAATTAAATGAAAAAGGAATTTAATGAGAATTTGGGAAGCTAATTACTTAAAAACTCTATAAAAAGGCTGGAGGAGGAGGAGTATGGATCACATCTTTTTGTGTAATGGTACGCTACTGAAATTTCATCTTGACTGAACTTTCTCTTATGGGAGTTAGGATACCCAGCTCGGGTAACGAGTGGTAGATCGACCTTTCGAGGTGAGGTAGGTGCTAGCATTCTCGGGTATTGTGTGTGTGGCCCCTTTGTGGCTTGGGGGGATCAGGAGGAAGAAGAGTAACCCTAGCGTTGGCTGGGAGGTACCCGTGAGGTCACATCAGTCGACAAGGGAGAGATGGATGGAGCGCGCACGGGACAACGAATTCAGATATTTCTCATTTGGCTACGTTACACATGTGTATATTTGTATTGAATGGTAGTTTAAATGTTGTTCCTGCACCTTCAGTAGTGTACTTCTACTGTGTTAAAGTTTATGTTTAATCAACATAACATTATCCAGAGATTTCATTTTATCCTTCAACAATTTGTCTTGATGAGCCCAGCATTTTATGATAAAAGAACTTAAATTCATCCAAGCCTTATGATCTCTTTGTTTTGAATTGATTTCTCATGGCAAACCCAAATTCTGATTTCAATGAATTCTCTGCGTTTGTTTTTATTGATTTAATATGAAGAAAAATTATGTTTTTATCTTCTGTCCCTTATCCTTTAATTTATTAGTCTGTGCCTGATCAGTTGGCCAAGATTCTAATCGACTGTATTCACTCCAGTGTTTAAGACTAAGATTTAAATGCATTGTTTTCATGTGCATGGATAATAAGTGGAGGATAAATTTTCTCCCAACTATCTATCCCTTGCTTATCTCTGCATTTTTCTCTTATGATTAATCTTTGATCTTTGCATTTTTATTTATGCATAATCCATGCATCCTTCCCGGAATTTTATCTCTACGTTTTGATTGATAAATCCTAGCTTTTTCGAATGGTAAACCTCTGCACTTTTTATTGGTAAATCCCAACTTTTTTAGATGGTAATTCTCTGCATTTTTTTTATTGGTAAAATATCTGCGTTTTGAGTGAGTATCTCTACGTTTGACTGAGGTTAATGCTAAATGATTAATCTTTGAATGATTAATATCTAAAGTATTAATCTCTGAGGAAATCGTTTTTACCAAATTCGTTTTTACCCAAAAATTGTAAATTCATTTTTACCCAAAAATCATAAATCGTTTTTACCAAATTTGTTTTTACCCAAATTTGTTTTACCCAATTCGTTTTACCCAATTCGTTTTTACCCAAAATCATTTTTACTTGTTGTTGGTGTGTTTATAATATTGATGATAGTAATATTAATAGACAATGGTTATACATTGAATGACAACAAATTTATAGTTGCGTTATGACTGTGTAATAGTTGCATTTTTGTGACTCTGTAATTGTTGTGTTGTATGTTGTGTATGACAACAATTTTCCTTTTTAGTAATAATGATTGACTGACAACGATCTATATATATATGGACAACGATATCATTGTTAAACATAGATTCATTAATGGACAACGATATTGATTTTGTTGACAGCGAACATTAATGGACATAAATATTATAATTAGACAATGATTTTATATACTGTATGACAACGACTGTATTAACAACAATACCCATATCATGGATAACAACATCATATTTATTGTATGAAAACGATTGTATGACAGTAAATCTTAATTAATTAACAAAAATATTATGGATAACGATTTAATATTAGGGATAGCAATATCATGGATAGCAATATCTTTAATAGTGATTTAATATCATGGATAACAATAACATGGATAGCGATTTAAAATTATTGACAGTAATTGTTATTTACCCAACAATACATACAAAATGATATCATGCATTTAATAGACATCCATAGCGTATATTTAATAGACAATAATAGTATGTATGTACTAGACAACGATATCATGCATTTAATAGACATCCATATCGTATAATTAATAGACAGTAATAGTATGTATTTACTAGACAACGATATCATACATTTAATAGAAATCCATAGCATATATTTAATAGACAGAAATAGCATGTATTTTCTAGACAGTGATATCATACATTTAATAGACAACAATAGTGTATATTTAATAGACAATCATTTTTAAATAGACAACAATTTTTATATTTAATGAACTTTTGTTTGATAATAATTATTTTTAATGTGTACATATTGATGTAGACAAGTGTCACCATTGAATAACTAGTACTTATAAAAGAATATATTTCTTACTATGCGAACACGATGTAGTTCATCATTACATTCCTCATTACACCAGTATTAGTATTGATTATGTTAAATGGATATTTTAGTTCACTTTTTAATGCAAAAAAAACAAAAAAGTAGTTATTCCATAAATGGTAAAGAAAGATCAGTTTAAGGAATGTATGACTCATGTGGATTCAAGAAATTAATGTGAGGTATGATTGGTTAAAGATTATATTCCTTGGCGCCATTAACCATGTTGATGTAGGATTTCTTTGGAATTTAAGGTGATGTATGATTGTTATAGTAGTCAAATTTCCCTTGTGTCTTGTTGACTTGCCGATTGGGTGCTTGGGTTTAGTCTTCATGTATTTTTGACAGTTAATTTGGTCTCCTAGAACGTTGGATTTTTCTTGGGTTATTGGTCTAGATATGTTATGTTGCACCTTGGTTACTATCTCTCCTATCGCCTTGTGACGACATGATTCCTAATGAGGGGATCATTGCATGCCCTAATGGATAGATGTGAATGATAACCTAGCCAGAGTCTTTTGCTTCCCGATGCAGGCATATTGTTCATTGTAATTGATGTTGGTACTTGGTTCTGTAATTCCTTAATGCGATTGGTTTTGTGCATCCTAGAGGTTTCTAGTTACTGGTCATCGAAGCCGATGTGTTGGGTTGTCGATGTTGTCCTCTATATTGTAGGTGTTGTCTTGCTTGTGTCGGGCGAGTAGCCATTTTTATCTATCTATTGATTATCACATGTTTCGTCCAATTGCATAATGTGATAGTATGTTGGGTTGTTGTTTTCTATTGCCTGAATGTGCAAGTTGTGTTCGCCATCAAGTTGTGTTGATTGATTGTTGTCGTTGATTTCCTTCCTTCTTAAAAAAAAAAAAAATTCACTTGCTTGCATCGCATTTGGTCGTAATGATGGGGATGTTACAATTTGGAAGCCAATCCACTTCTTTCTCAGTTCCAAGAAACATAAGATATCATTTTCACATACCTTCTAGACACCAGGAGACTGATGATAAAACCCCTGATTTTTTTAGATGATAGTTCACCAATAATATCCACAAGAACGCAACCCATCCTTAAAATGATGAAAACAGATAGAATCCCTAACTATAATCTCATGATTGAAAATGTTAGAGATAAACTTGATAGAACTATGACAGTCACCACAAACATAAAGATTCTTGATGACTCATAGATGCATCCCAGGATTTGTCTTGATAAGCCCAAAATAAATCGCCAACTTTTCACTATGGTGGCCAAGATAATTCTCTTTATCCTCCTCTTCCACATCATGCAGGAAAAAGTTTGTATTTTCCCTATATCCCGCCTCTTCCATCAGTGAAGTCAATGCATCTTTAGTAGAAGAGCACCATGAATATAAATACAATGATAATGGCATCCAAAAGTCCCAAGATCCAATTGTGCAATTCTCAATCATTCCTAATGTCGATACCTACCATGGCTTTTAGCACACACGAACCAAGAAGGGAGTGAGTGTAATGGTATGAAATCAATTGGATGTTTTGTATGATTATATATTATTGGTGAAACTACAGAAGATTACTCATATTAAAGATTCATCCTTAATTTAGTTGATAGGTGTTAGATATATGCATTAATTATTCACTAATATGTTATTGGAGAGATGTTATAATGAGAGTTGTATTAAAATCTATCTTCCCCACTTGTAATCAATCCAATCTTTTATCAATGCAAAAATATTACTCATGGGTATTATTATATGGATATGTCTTCATCCATCTATTTTCAGGAATTGCAGGTGTTTTCTAACCATGGGTGTGAAAAATACCCCAACCTTTTTTTATTTCTCTCATTATCAGTTCTTGGTATAGTGTAATATATATTTTGGATACAAGACAACTTTGATGAAAAGGACAATTATCAATGAGAAAATTACAGATGTGTTCTAACCATGGGTTTGAAAATTCTCCCAAACTTTTGTTAGTTCTCTCATTATCAATGCTTGGTATAGTGTACTCTTTATTTTGGTTACAAGAAAAATTTGAAGAAAATGAGGTTCGGCCACCAAAAAAAATAATCTCATAATAAAGTGGATACCAAAAAATTAGATGCAACTACATTTCAAGCCCTTGTAAGTAGAAAGTTGATAGGTCATGTCCAACAATTGAAGGTAGTTTTTAGTCTCAACCCAAAATCTATGAGAACCCACCTAAAACTAACCTGAGGGAATTCATAGATCATGCGTCAAATTTCTACATGTGTAAGGAGGGAAAGAAATAAGGTCATCCCTTAGCTCCAAAAATAGTTGTATTTTTTCATATATATATATATATACATACTTGAGCATGATTCTTTAGGTATTTGGGAATTTGGCACTTACCATTCAGTGGATGAAAGATCAAATTCAGATTCACAAATCGAGTTTAATTCCATTGGCTTTGCATCTAAAGGAGTTAGCTAGCCACTTCTAGGTGATCACTTTTTAACATATGTACATGAAGCATAATACAGTGGAAGACTCACTTTCTGAGGGGATTACTCAGCTCTAGGATTATATTACTAAAGTAGAATATAGAGAAGGGAATTTAGTGTCCTCTAGGACTTCTCATCTTTATGAGTATTGATGAGTCTATGGGAGGGATTTATTTTGTTATTTCAATCAAGAACAATATTTTGATTAGTAGTTTGTTGAAAGTATTAAGCTACTATCGGTTTTATAGTTCTCACCACATGAAAAGAGTCTTTTGTTTTTGGATATCCACTCTGGTAGATTTCTCATGGTCAGTACAAATAGTACAATATTTATATATGCACAAGATGCAAAATGAAGATTGTATTTTGGATTCTTCCTGGAATTAAAATAACATTTTATTTTATTTTCCGAGGAAGTAATATATATATATATATATATATATATATATATATATATATATGAGAAACTGCATGTATGCAATGACTAAATCTAGTGTTTCATGTGAGTGGATAATGTTTCACCCATAAGGAAATACATGAGACCAACGAAGCCTCCTACAAAGCCCATTTTCCAATAATTCAACATTATCATTACCATTTTTTATGCGCCAAACTATAACTAGCATGTGACTCCACATTTTTTCCATATAACCACAAGAACAAGACAATTGTCCTATAACCTCAAAATCCCTTTCCCACAGAGGACAAAAAAAAGATGGATTTATAACTTTGTAGTATAGATAATGATCACTTAATAATATCATTAATGCATAACAACAAGAACAAATTGTTATTAATAAGAGTCATAACTCTAGGGAAGGTTCCTAAGGACATATACATGATGTCCTCGACATTGTAATCACTCATGGTAAAATTATTTCATATCTTTCGATCTAGGACCTGGGTCCAATACAATGTTTTAGATATCATGAGGTAGAGGAGCCATTATGGATTCTCCAACAATCCCCAATCCAATAAACAAGCTAAAAATAACAATGCCACAAAAAACTTCAAAAGGGTGCAACACAAGTACAATCAATTGGTGTAGGTTCCCTTAGTAAAAAGAACGATTAAACTCACTTGAATGTGATGATATTACAAATTATGGATTTGTTGTATTTATAACACTCCAGTCGGTTAATACACCTACTCTGAAGAGGATGTTAGGTCGACATAACCCGAAATTACAATAAAATAATTAAAAGTGTAATAATGGTGTAACTACCCACATGTCGACTTGTTAAGAGCCTCCACTAATCACAAAGTAGGATATCACATAGCCATGAGTGAATATTATACAAATTATCTCAACAATCTCAACATCCCACCTTAATCTAAATAAGGGGCCACATAGACAAAATTACATCCACATATTATCATAAAAGATCGCCAAATGTTGGTAGGCTAGAAAAGATCTTGAGCTAAGGACAAAACAATCAAATCAAATATTTTTTATAAAGCTCAAGAATTATTGGATCAGGATCATTCAATGCACAAAGTCTAATATACCACATGCACCATATAATCCATAATCAAACATATATCGAGTTCCACCCACAATGACCATTACATTGAGTTGAAGGGTGGATGATGCAACATACCATATGTATATCATAACCTTTGATATATTCATTTCCAAAGTACATCCACGAGAGAATATCCAATTCTAATTAGAGAGCATGGTTGGGTGATCATGGGAAAAACCTACGTGCCAATAACATGTAAGAAAGACGCAATCAAACCAAATGAAAATGACCCTTTTTTGAACTAATTTGGCTTGTAAGCTAAGAGATTTCACCTGCACTCCAGGGTGAGTCTTGTGCATGAATTCAAAAAAATTGTTGACAACATTTTTCAAAAATCTCCAATGTGCCCTCAAAAATCCTGGATATTGTCCAACTACATACCTATTTAGCTGACCAAAAATTGCATTAGTTTAGAAAAAACATACTTGATGCTTCAATAGGTAAAAAAGATCAAATCATTGACATGATACGACTATACATACATGATGTTACTTGCAATTACAACTTTATTTTCCTTTCGCTTGGTTACTTCACATAGGTTGAGTAAATCACAAATTACTGTCACTAAAAACTGATTTTCTTGCCATTACAAAACGCAAATACAAACAACAAAATATATAAAAAAATATGAACTTTTGTAAATGGTTAATATATTGTTGTTAATACAGAAAATACATATACAAAATTTTGTTTAACTTTGTCCTATTTTTTGCTTACAACTATAATGATTAATTAAAAAAATTAAATCCATGTGCTTGCATGAATATTTATGGTTGGAAATTGTTTTGATAATGAAATAGGCTAGTTACATGGTCACCTAGTTGTAGCAATAATAAGCATCTGGTCAATAAATATGAATAGGGATAGATAACCCAATAAAAAACTATAAAATACCAGAAATGACAGTTGCGGAAAACATAGTATACTTGATCCTCCATCATTGAAACTGGAAAAGAGCCAATTTCTCAGTAGAGCATGTTTAGGGTGCTCCATCTCCAATATTTTCCCTTAAGTTGTTCCATGTCCAATCTTCGCCATTAAGTTGTCCAATATTCGCGAAGATTCATGTGCTTCTCATGTTTTCTATTCTTTCTTTGGTTGCTTTTCGTAGGCTCCCAGACACATCAATAAAAAATAAGGAAGGACTAGAAAAACATGGGAAGCATAAACCTTGTCGAAAATGCATTGTGGATCATGGAGGTGACCGCCCTTCAGACATGCATTTGTCAAACAAAATAATAGTTTAAATGAATGAATAATAACTAAACATTAATGAGCTTGTATTTGAAAAACATAATTAAATGTTATATGATTGAATAATAATTAAAGATGTACGATTCTCTAGAAATACTAAAAGGGAATACTTCATGAAGGAGCTCCATTTGGTTTTGAGAACAATTTATTCTCTACTAAACATGACCAACCACATGAAGTTGGAAGCTCATTTGGTCCCTCCCCCCCTCATATCATTGTCAATTCCCCATACCCAATAATGCATAACAAGTAGAAAAACGAGAATTAAAGTTAAATAAAATCAAGAATTTACATGTATACAAAACATATAAGGTCCACACACAACTAGAAAAACAAAAAAAATTGTACAATCAATAATTTATATTAATAAAATTTATCTTGAAAATATGTACAAACACATCTTTTTTGTTTCTTATTTTTTATAAAATTCATGAGTGTATCATCATCAGGATCATCTCGATCCCGAGATTCAACTATTGGGTCTTGTTCTATTGTTGGAAGGTGATGGGTCATATCAAGCATTCTACTACTTCTAGTAGCATGATGTGGACATTGATGCACTATAGGGGCATCCACTACAATAACAAAAAACATTAAAAGGGCATGGTTAGTTATTATTCACAACAATGTTTTATTAGTATGAATATCATTACTATATTTTTTACCTGGAGGAGTAGTGGAAACCATTGGTTGGATTGTCATTGGTTCCTCTCCTCTCTGAGCACCCTCATCTACATGCTTTGTCATTGAAACAAGAAAATTTATAAGTACACCATCTAAGGGAAATATTTATAATCGTCATATTATACATTTTATTTTAAATAAAGGAATACTGTGATCATGGGTTTGCAAACCACTAGTATCACAGTGTTGTTTTCCACCACTATTAAATGAACTAGTGTTACTTTCCTACATAAAATAAATAGAGACATAATTAATCAATTTTCAATATATTGGACAAGTAATCCACAACTGCAATCTTTTCATTTTATTTACCAACTCATTTGAAGGGTCAAATTGTGTCTTGGATCCGTTCCTTTGTCGATTTTCCACCACAGCTTGAAAGTCAAAATTGAAGCCAAGCATCAATTCTTGTTTTGTGGCATCACTATTGAATTTATCCCCCTTCATCGCATGGAATAAAATATAGACTTTTTCTTAGTGGCTGCAATTAGATAAAATTTTCATGATGATATATTGTATAATATGAATAAAGTGTTTGGTAATTACAATTCTATATTTTAATCTCAAGTAACCACCTTGGCCAAGTTTGAGTTTTCCATGTTTATCTAATGTTTTCTTTGTTTATTTTGATGTGTATGGGATCCTACGAAAAGTTTCAAGTATGTTACAAGATATCAAGATTTTTTTTGTAGAAATAAACAAAAGTTAGCATATTCACTTCAAAATATCATATATTACCTTCCGGGGCTAGTGGTGTCTTCCATTCACTTCTCAATGTGCTCTCCTTTGCATCCTCCTGTATATTTTTTCATTTCCTCTCGGAAATGGCCAGAGAACAATCATACTCAGGGTTATTTTTCAATTAAAACCTATATTGATCTCTGATATATTTCAAATATGTACCATCCCTCGAGGTGGATTCAAACTCGTTGAATATATCACCAAAGAGGGTGACCAATGGTCTATAAGATTATTTTTCAAATCTTTATTCTTGGCATTCCACCATGTGCAAATGGTGGGCTTGTAGACCTTTGGATCCTTGTTGTACAAGGTCCTATAAAAAATATTGTTTCTTGAAAAACAATATGATAATTATATTAAAATAATATGAAATATGTAGGTTTCCATCAAATGATAGGAACAATTTAACATATTCAAAAATACCTGGGATTTATTGTATCTTCAAGGGAACCAAGGTGTCTTCCACCAGCAAGTTGATGGAGAGTGTTCCCAAGCTTTGAACACATGTTTTCCCAGGATAACAATGTAGATATGGCTACATAGAACCAATACACGCATGAGATTCATCTTGTAGACCCTCATGCATGTGGTCTAGCATGTGTCGTGGGGGTGTCTCATGGGCCCCCATATTTTCGGTCCTCTGAGCCAGATACGGAGAGGTAAATAGCCTCACAATTATGTGGCTCGTGCTAGGACATTGTGGGGTCTATGCATCACTTCCACCAACAACCTACCCATCACCAGGTTGTCTCGTCAGATGAAAAATTGCCTATAGAATGAAAATGTTAGAGTATTGCTCATATAATGATAATAGACAAAAAATTCATAAATCAATATATTTTTGAAATGGTTTTTTTTTTTTTTTTTTAAATTTCACTTACCCCAAATTGTTCTATATCATATATTAAAATTTCCATCCTTTTTTTTCACTCCTCTATAAGTGGCTTAGACCTAGCCAATTCAATGTATTCCATATTTTCCTTTTTCAAGGTCTTTTTAATTGCTTCCACTGGGTTGACGAAATACTATATTTCATTCCATAGATCATCCTACTCCAGCGGTGTGCTCATCTACATCAACAAATAAACATGTTAATCAAATTATTGTAAGCAATAATTGATATGAAAATCATTGTTATACCTGATCCGAGCTAGCCAGTGCCTTCCCATGATCACCTTGCCACATTATAAAATGCATGACAATTTAGAATGTTAGAAAATAATCTAAGAAGCATGGGATATTAAAATGTATGTTTTAGATATAAAAAGAAAAACATTAATGACATGTTTGGTATACTGGTAGAACATGTTTACCCCCATAATAGTATCTCTTCCATTGATTCGATTCAAATCATAATTGATCAATAACTCTTCCCCTAAAACTATTGTTTTCACTACATATGTGAATATTTGATTTCCTTCATGCCCCTCAAATATACAATTGGGTTGCTTTATTGTTGTCCTTGGTCTTGTACTATTAATAATCCTTGCAATATTTCCCGATGCCTTTGGCCCTCCATCAATATACACCATGTCTCCCTTATTGTGATCGTTGTCTTTTAGTTGTATGTAATTTGCAACGACTGCATACCTACGCATACTTGGAATATATCATACGAAACTCAACCAATATCCATAGTTGTAGCATGGTCTGACATACTCCATAAAATCAACAATTCATCCATCTTTCACCTTTATGCCATCCATGGAGAATATGCCCAGACCATGTATGGACTATGGGGAAATGGGATAAATCCTCTCATTGACACAGAATTCATTATCCAACTGAGGAATTTCATTGGGTACCCATGGTCTCAGTAGATTTTTGTACCTCAAAGGAACCTCGATGTCACCTATGCTCTCATCCTCATATGAACATGAACCTCCTTCAGGAAGAAATAATTCCATACGCCTACATAATTTTCTTCTGACCTTTTCACCTCTATTTTATATCTCCATGTTAGATGTGTTGGACGTCATAACACTTTCCTCCCTCCCTCCAAAAATTCCCTCTCTTCAGTATGATAGGTATGATAGGTACTTGTTCGGTTGTACCTACAATCCATCGAATGAGAAAACATAGTTAGTGATGATATGATTGAATTGGAAATGAAAATGGTAAGAACAAAGCACCAGGCATCTTGTTTATTTCTTTGACTAAATGTTATGAATGGGAAAATGAGTAATTTTCAATTGTTGGGTTTGAACATTTGATGTAGAATATAGTTTTCCTACAATATTTTTGGGCATTGGCCATGGCATCACAACCAAGTAAATCGAGTAGTGAAACTAGATTTGTACAAAGCCATTTATTCATGGTAATGAATTCACATTTAAGAAGCTTGATCTTCAGTCGAGAGTAATTGAAAAGACTTTCACATTTCTTATTTTGCAATGAAGATATTTCTTGTTAAGACAAATCAATTGTGATAGGCCTACCATTTGTGGATCACAATGGTATGAGAGTGGTTGAAACATTGACATTGAGTAAGTTCCCAACACTTTGAGGAGAAGATATACTCAACATGGGTAAGGAATTGAAAAGAGAAAGGTTGGAAGACATAAGGGACATTAATTTTCAGATCTAAGAGGAGAATTGACACTTGAAGGAGAAAATACAAACGTTTGACAAGGATACCCAGAAGAGGTCCTCGAGGATATACTTGAAAATTGTTTCCTTTGTTAAAGGAATCGCTAGCCAAACACCAAGAATATCTCACATGTGATTTCCCAATATGGTATTAGAGCACTCGTGTGATTAAGTCTATTTTTTTCAAAGAGAAATATAATTGTGTTGAGTATTTGAAGAGCTTCACAATCCTTCATCTAAATCTAAATCCAAACTTGTGGAGCTCTCATTTTTAACTTATGAATATTTGGGGTTGTGATTCTATTTCAAAAAAATGCGTACACTTTGGAGGAAATCTAACTATTCCATTACATCTGAATGTCCTTTTCAATGGGTATACATTTCATTTCACCCACAAAGGCCTTTGTATGCCTAAGATTTGAAGATGTTGATTCATCAATTATTGGACGTCCATTTTGAATTGTATAATAACTTTGGTTTATGAATTTTTTTATTTAAATCATTTTTGGCCAATTTTTTAGTTTTATAGCAAGGTTTTGGTGTTTCTCATGGTTTGAACTATTTCGATTTTGTGGTTATAAAAACTATGAATATTTTCTTATTACAAGGTGTGTTCTTTTGAAGGTTGAGTTATTTCATATCTCATCTTATGAGCCTCCTACTCCTCCCTTGGACTTGGCACTCTTTAATTTTGTTTTGGCTCAAGCCATGGTTTAGAACCCTTGGTGGATTCTTTTTTCTAAATGAGCATACTGTATAGCGGCTCCTTTTCCCCTTATATGTGATCACTTGTTGCCTCATTGGCATAATACAATCCATGACCGCTCATTGTTTTTGAGGACCATTAAGTTGGGGATTCACCCCTTCCGGTCAGATCCTACCATATGGGTTGACCATCTTCTTTAGAGTTTCCAACCCCTCGAAATGAGTTTCACGCTATCACGTTGCCATGCCATCAACCTAGCACATCACTAGAGAGTTCCACACCATATTTTGACCACATTAGCTAACATGTCAACATGACCAATCAATAATTCCATGTTGACCTCTAGCAGAACCCTCTCTTTCTTTTGGGATTTCATTTTTTTAATGTGATTTATCAAATGATCACAACTTTCTCATTCCGAGTTTGTTTTCAGCGCAAGTATTTTTGTAAAGAACATGTTTTTTCATTCTTTATGCACTAGTGTAATTGGGTTGTATAAACTTCAATAGGAAATTCTCATTGTGATTAGTTTTATCATAAGACCCTCTCTAATCTTTATTTTTAGAACTACTAAATCATGTGTCTTGATCATTTGGGCACCTTTCCAAGTGACATTATTTTTGAATGTCTGTTAATTTTCATATACTTTGTAGTGATGTAGTTAGTTTTATGTTTGTATTCATTTGATTACATTCTTCAATATGGATAATGCTAATGAAATATGCTTAAATAGGAATAATTATTTATCATGAAAGTCTCATGTGGAAGATTTGTTGAGAAGTAGGGAATTGTGAAGGAATACTTTAGAAACAAAAGTTTCATGTTTAAATGCCTTAAAGGAAGACAATTGGAAAAAAAATGATGAATCCCATGGAATCTTTAGCATGTCCATTTATAGAGATATGAAATTTCACCTACAAGGGATTGACAAACCAGAAGAATCTTGGACCAAACCTATGTAATTGTTTGGTGAATAAAATGAAATTCAAATTCATTAGCTTGAGAATGAGCCGATTACTTTTGATCCTGCCAACTTTGATCAAATTTAAGATTATATCTCAAGGTTTAAGACTCAAGACATTTTCTTCCATATTATAGTTTGGAGAAGTTTGATGATCAATTTAAAATTTCCATCCTTTATAAAAATTGGTGAATGTTACTCAATTTTTTTTTTTTCATTTTATTCCATAAAAGAATCCTTTGGAGCCACTTATAAAATGCCTAGTTTTGATCATTTTGTGATCAAATAATCTTAGAGTAGGATAATCTCTTGCACATTTATGTCATTTATATGGATAACGAGAATAAAGCCTCAATGATGCAGTAGAATCAACATTCCAAGAAGAAGCAATCAAAGAAAAACATAAGGAATAAGGGTCCCAAACCCAATCAGTATCCCATGCCTCCAAATCTAGGTCAAGGATCAAATCTCAAGGGAGAGAAGATTGGAAATCATTATAACTTTTATGGATGATGTGATGGAAATATTGAATCACATTGATGCAAAAATATGGAAGAGTTGGAAGAAACCATGAATCACCACATCATCCAACTTGAACCTCCTCCTTCTTCTCATTCTTTTTCTAAATCTTAGGCCATTGTTTTCTACCTATAGCTTCAATGTAGAAGCTTATTTGATAGATGATTGGATTTTAAATTTCAGGGACTCATGTCATATGGATATTGAAAAGGCCATATTTTCTACACTATAATTGTAATATCAAGTATATTTTAATTGTTGTTAATAGGTCCTTAGGATTCTTAGGATCAAGGTTTTCTTTAGATAAATGTTGGTGGTTTTAACAATGTACTTTGTGTTGTTTATCTCTCATGAAATATTATATCCATTTTTCAGATAACAAATTTTGATGTTGGAAAAACTATATATTTTCCACCACATAGTATTATAATCAAATATTTGCATAATCCTTAACATGTAATAGCTTCAAGAAGAGTCAACATTTTCTCCAGACTACATAATCTTGACAAATTTGGGTCATAATCACTTTCTTATGTTTTTGTCACTCGGATTTGGCATAAGTGGTTTGGACACTTAATTACTACTCACTACAAAAGTTATGCAAGTAAGAAATGGTGCGTGGTCTTCCTCTAATTTGCTACAAGGATGATGTTTGTTCTATTGTGTTCTCAAAAGGCACAAATGGGATAGTTTTGACAAAGATTCCTATTGGCATGCATCAACACTTTTGGAGTTGGTTTAGAGTGACTTCTGTGGCCATTTTCCTTTTCCGGTCATTGAGACATTGATGGTTTTTCTAGGAAGACTTAGGTTTATTTTCTTACTTGTAAAACTGAAGTTTTTACTAAAGTTTTGGCCTTATAGGCCCTAGTTTAAAAATAATCTAGTCATCACATGCATGTACTAGGATTAAAAAAAATGGAGGCTAATATCTTAACAAGAAGTTCATTTTATTTTTTACTCGAACACACATTGTCCCTTGTACATCACACTAGAATGGTGTGGTCAAGAGAAAGCATCCAACCTTAAAGGAAATGGATAACTACATTATTCAATATAGTAATCTCCCCCCTAAGTTTTGGGCCAAAGCCATTAATTGTGCCAACTACATACTGAACCACACTCCTACTAAGGTTGTGCATATTGTAATATTAGAAGAAGCATGGAGTAAAAATAATCCATATGTTAGAAAATTTCATTTGTTTGTCTGCAATGCTTAGGCTCACATTCTCAATGAGAAGAATAAATTTGTATAGCTCAAGAGTAAAATTGTATTATTGTTGGTTATTTAGAGGAAGTAAAATGTAATCACCTTTATGTACACCACACTACAAAGGTGATTTGCACTAGAGATGTTTAGTTTAATATTGTTTTTTGGCTTGTGAACCTAGTTTGATTTTTGTGCCATCTTTGGCTGGCGAGTCAATTTTTCACTTACTCATCCATCAACTTATTCTTATTGTTATTCCAATATTATTTCGTTTGTATGGATGATAATTCTTCTTTTGACAAATACAATGAGGAGGGACTTTATACTCTAACTTCTCCTCTTGCTCCTAAATATTGACCATTTCCAAGACGGGTTCAATAAAATTGGGAATCACTAGCCCTATTGCACATTCCTTGGTAACTCAAATTGTTTTTAATAGCAATGTGCACTAGGGACAAGAAATATATGCATCCCCACGAGTATTTAACAATTCATTTAATAAAAATTAACACTAGTTATAACCTAATTCCTTTCACATAGAACTTAACTATGGAAAGAGTGTCCAAAGATCAATTACCCTTTGGCTATTTCCTCATCAAACGATAACTCATTAGTTGAGATGTGATTCAAAACAAAGTTACATGGATTGGGAAAATTTGTAGTTTACTGATTTGTTCATGAAACGATTTCTATGGAATTGAATTCGTTTCTTTGTGAATCACTAAAATACGTATCACATAGATGGGAGGATTCACTTATCGATTTTTGTGGCATCACTCTGCTATCAAGTCGAGGTGCTCCTTTGTCTCCTATGTCTCCTCTGTCGATCTGGGATATCTCCTTTGTCTCCTTTATTGAGCTGGGCTAGTCGGGCTAGGGCTATCGAGATATCTGATCGAGAGTCTAATATGTCAAGATGGGAGCTAGGGATGTGTAGATATCTGATTGAGAGTGATCTATTTTGAGATGAGATATAGGGAAGTCAAGATACTCTCAATACAGGAGCTAGGGAAGACGGGATATACTCTCGATCAAGGGAAGTCAATATATGGATATTAGTTATAATGGTTGAGGGAAGTCGGAATATGGAGATCACTTACAATGGCCGCAAATATAGTTTTTGGTTATATATATAATATATAAATTATAAATATATAAAATATACATTATATATTATATATAATAAATAATATATATAATATAATTGAGAAAATGAATTATTGGGGGATGGAAAGCTTATTATGGGCTTGAAAACAATTGTAAATCAGTAGACCTTTGGATTTGGGATAAGAAGAAACTCCTCTTTGAGACTCTTGTTACACATGTTATTCTCTATGGATGTGAAGTCTAGGGATGTAGTATCTCTTGTGAATCCTAGAGAAAGATAGAGAAAATCGAAAAGACTTTTATACCCTATAATCTCAAAATTAAAGGAAATATGCCCTATCCCATCCTCCTCTTAGAGGAATTCCTTTCCCCCATTAAAAGCATAGATATGAATAGATAGCTAATGTATAAGAATAATTTAAACAACATGGAATGCATGCGTCTTCCTAAAATTGCTTCAAAATCTTGTCGTAACCACCTTTGACTCAAGCGAGGATGACATAAATATGCCCAGTCTTGGCAAAGATAGCGGGGAATCATGGAAGAGACCATTTTGTAGAATAAGGATACTATTAAAAATATCCTTAAATCAAAGTTTAAGGAGAAAATGTGGTATGATAAAGAGTTAGAGGAAAAAATAAAATTAAGGTATTATAAGGATGTAATCAACCCTAATCTAGAAGATCAAAATTGTTTGTTTGTTTTGACAAGTGTAAAGAAAAAAATAATCATTGCTAGGATAAGAACAAATTCTCACGAGCTCTATAGTGAAACTGGGCGTTGGTCTATTCCTAAAATTCCATGGGATGAAAGAGTGTGTCACCTTTGTGACACTAATAAGGTTGAATATGAAAAGCACTTTCTCTTATATTGTCCAACCTATACCCAAATTAGATCTCAATTTCAAAATATTTGTCACACTACCAACCTTCCTAACTTTTTAAATCAACAAAACTATGGTGATCTTGGAAAGCATCTCTTAATGATTTTCAAGGAAAGAAACAAAATTACAAAGAATTTCAAGTAATCTCATACCCTCTTAAGGTCCAATATACCAATTCCATCTTAGTGGACGTTAATCATCATCATCATCATGGTATAATATATAGTATATAGTATATAATATATAGCACATAGTATATATAATATATAATTTATATAATATATAGCATATAGTATATATAATATATAATTTATATATTATATATTATATATTATGGAGAAGTAATTAATCTTTCAAAAATTGGCATATGTCGTTGTGAGTTGGCAACACACGGTATGGCATTGGTGATGATGATCATTATGATATCACAACGAAAAGGATGACGATTGCGATGACAATGAAAATGATGACGATGACGATGATGATTAGGAGTAGGACATCGAAAATGTTGATTAACAATGTTGACAATGACGATGAGGATGACAATGATGAAAATCAACATGATGATTACTATGATGACAATGATGAAGATGATGAAGATGATGAAATTCCTATTCCTATTCATGATAATGACGATGATGAAAATCAGAATCATCACTTGCCATCACCATCTCTTGTTTTTGTATTCCAACCGTCAGGAATTCCAAGGACCATTTATTAACATTTTTTTTGAGGGCCATCTCATTTGGTGTTTAACGACACAATGACAACTCCCTTGTATATTATACCCCTAATTGTAACTTATATGTTACTACATACCAAAATTAAAAATAGTTTTTTCTCTCATTATGAACCACAACTGAGTATTAAAAAGCCTAGATATTTTCATTAGACTTTAGAGAGAGAAATTACATAGTTGTTTAAAAAACGAAAAAGTTATCCAATTGTAAGAAATGGTTTAGAATTGACCCATGCACAAAAAATAGTGTGGTTAAATGATGTCTTGTACACAAATTTTACTTTGTGGTTGTCATCATTTCTCTATGAATTTAAAATGTTTTATAAATTGATATAATAATAGTAATTAAAATACAAAGAACTACAATATCTATTTGCATATTCAACCTATTAAGTAATAGAATATTACAAATTCAAATGAACCATAAACATCTTCTAACATCTTCTATGATTAGGCATGTTATTTATAATGGTGTTATAAACATCTATGATACATGAATGATTCACATAAATAATGAACACAAAAAAACTGAGACTGAACCTTCATGCTCAGGACCTTACCTCGCAGCCTAGAAAAAGACCTGCAAGAGGATACGACCTTATGACTAGCAGGATTCACCAGAAATAGGTAGAAATGGTGTTATAAACATCTATGATACATGAATGATTCACATAAATAATGAACACAAAAAATAATGAACACAAAGTAACTTTGAAAAAATAAATATACATTAATTAAAATAATAAGTAATATTGTATATCATACTAAGACATAACTACAATTCGTATTTTATTTCTCCCCATGGGGACATCGATAAGAAGACCATCCACAT
This sequence comes from Picea glauca, assembly GCA_000966675.3. Classification (NCBI taxonomy): domain Eukaryota; kingdom Viridiplantae; phylum Streptophyta; class Pinopsida; order Pinales; family Pinaceae; genus Picea; species Picea glauca. The sequence goes on along the minus strand of JZKD02S1623788.1, from coordinate 385,899 downwards.
ATCATCATATGCAATCAACATTTTTACCTATTAAAATTGTAATTAATGAATAATTCATCAAAGGATTCAAATTGTGTTTACCAATAGCACAAACATATGGTTTCATAAATGTTGTGGACACAAAATCCTCTTTGTAATTTTAAGATGCCATGAATATAAAAATTTCCTAAAATCTACTTCACCTAAAACTATTAATAAATCCTACAATATTTGTGGTTTTCCATCAATATAAACATGATTTTTGAGATGATCACCATATAAAATAAAATTGTATGTTGATATGTTATATCTACATGTTGAAACCTTGAAATAATCAATAAGGGAGTAACGTATGGCATTGAAATAACTTCAAGACTACCTTGTTTGAACAACCACAAATGAGTATAAAAAATACTAGATATTCTCATAAGACTTTAGAGGGGGAAATTACATAGTTGTTACCACAAAAGGGAAAAAGTTATCCAATTGTAAGATATGATTTAACATTGACTCATTTACGAAAGAGAGTGTGGTGAAATGATGTCTTGTAATAAAATTATAAAGTTGGAGGTAAGGAAATATCTAAACCTAACATCATATTGTGAAATATTAGATTGTTTATTTATCTTTAGAAAACTCTTCACTATTGCACCCACCACCTTAGATAACCTAGGTTTAATAGGTATAACAATTGATTCTTAGGTATATAAACACTTATCACTTCATTATGGGATAGTAGGGAATAGGCTCGGGTTGGCTATGCTAGATACATTTCTTATAGGCTCAAGAAAATTCCTAAATTTAGTTTTTTCCCTTGTATGCCCAACTTCACTTATGGGGTTAGGAATAACTGTAGAGACATACATACATAACCATATAGAAGTTTATATTGAAAATAATTCCTTATCACTTACTCAATAAGACATTTTTCATATTCCTTTTCATTGTGAACAACCACAAACAACACTTGTTTAAAAAAAAACACCCAAATCATTTGTAGGGAATCCCACCTCCCGCGACACCATAGATGTGGATTGTTCTAGGAAGTTTTTTTCATATAAAGATCTTCCATATGAATCACATGGAATATTGTTAAAAAGTGTCCCATGGTGAAAAGGACTATTTCGATTATGAAATAGTAAATGTTAGTTAAATATGCAAAACATTCACTTACTACAATGCAAAGTAAAATATTTTTAGGTTTTACAGGTTCCCAATAAACTTTTGTTTTTGGTTCAAGTAAAAATATTCATATTTGATCAGTTTCAAACTCAAATTAATCCTTGGAACCTACCAACATCCTAACACATCTTAAAATTGATATTTTTAATGGTTTATGAACCTCTAAACACATCTTAATAGTGATTCATATTGGTCTCCAATCCATGGTTTTATGATCTTATGATTTTGTTTTGAATGACATCCTATGGCTATAGGTGATATTTATAATGGTAGATCAATTAAGTTTTACAAGAAAATTAGAAAAGGAAATTGGAGGAAATCACTATGGTTAATTAATTAACAATTCCTTTAGTGATATAGAATCCATAATGCTAGAAATGGAAATTGAAGAAGGAAGACAACTTACTTGGAACTAGTTGTTGTAGAAGATGAAACCCTTTGCATTGAAGTGTAGAGTTGTGATAGTCCTCTAATAGTTATCCATGTCCAAAATGAATTTCACACTATATATAACCAATAAACACTAGATCTATAATAATGAAATATGCATAATAGATAGACCTATCACCCTCACGGGGGATGATGCCTCCCTTAACCTAGCTATCTTGGAAGCCCCCTTAAGGTGTTAGCGTTGAAACATACAAGGAATGAGTGGAAGATATGAGTGGAAAATATTGTTGATTATGGTGGTGGCGATGATGATGAGGACGACGACGATGAAAATGATCATGGAAATGATAATGATGATGATCATAACAATGGAAATGACAATGATGATGAAAATGCCAATGATGATGATGATGATGGTGATGGTGATGACTACAACACTCACGATGATGACGATGATGATGACCATGATGATGATGATGATGATGGAACCAACAATGATGATGATGACGATGATGATGAAGATGACGATATTGACGATGATGATGATGATGACGATGATGATGACGATGGCGATGATGATGATGTTGATGATGATAATGATGATAATGTTTATGATGATGATGATGATGATGATGATGATGATGATGATGATGACGACGATAGCGACAATGATGATGATTATGATGATGATGATGATGATGATGGTGACGATAATGATAATGATGACCATGACCATGAACATGACCATGGCTATGACCATGACCATGACCATGGCCATGACCATGACCATGACCATGATGATGACCATGAACGCGATAATGATGATGATGATGGTGACGATTGCGAAAATATATAACGATCACATAACTCCTACATTTCATCATTTCTGCTATACCATTGATCATATAAGTCATCATCCAATTCTACATCTAAATCATTTGTTTTAGAATCAACATTGAAAGGATTGGCCATATCAACATCATCACCATCAAAGTCATTTTCGATAATATCATCGTCAATATGATCATCGAGAAAATTGTCATCTACATATGGCTCAACTTCTTTGACTTTTTCATCTAATGGTACATCTACCTCATACTCCTATGCATATTCTTATTCTTCAATATCATCTTCTTTTGATACATTATAATTTAGAGGCCTTCATCTTGGATCATATCTAACAATGTACAACCAACTTGCTTTATCTGGAAGGTATGAATAAAATACCTACTCACATTGGCTTGGAAGAGCATACATTTATGTACATGACTCAAATGTCCTTGTATTAACCATAGTAAATCCATTGGCATGATCAGTAACAGTTATTTTGAGTTCACGTTCATTCATTTGTAACCTGTACCATTTGAATTCAAACATAACTAACTTGAAGGAATTAAAGTCACACTCAATTATATCATTCAAATACCCAAAGTATCTATTTTCAGATATTGTTGAATGTTTGTCACTTCTAGAGGAAACATTAGTGACCTGAAAGACTACAATTATCATAGAATTAGATGTTTTATTCTTATCATCCAACTTTATGATGTGAAATTTATGACCATTGCACCACATAGCCTTGTGGTGTTTCAACTGCAATATTCCCTACACATAAAAAATGAATATTTTCAATGAATAAACATGATATTTAGACTTAGTAAAACATTATAAAAGAAACAAACCATGACCTAGATTAATAGAATGGAAAATCATTGAAACATGATGTAGGTGAATAATATGCTTGCATGTTTATCTTCTAAACCATATGCTAAATTAATTTCCCTTTGAGTAAGGTTGGTATATTGATTATGATGAGCTTCTTTAAGAAAAGTAGCCACGCCTTCCCATGATAACCTACCATTAATTTGTATATTACATCAATCTATCCATACTTTCATCCAATCAATATTGTTTACGATGTATAAATGTATTGCATCCCACTCTCGAGCAATTGTATGATAAAGAATAAAAATTAGTAATTAGAGTAAATATTAAATAATAATTGATCATGGAAGATAAATAAAACATAAATAAGTACAATATAGAAATAAATCAATATTAATGAAAAGTATTATAGATATATACAATCTAATTACCTTTCACTTTCCTCATTCTACCTTTACTAACCAAGACCTCCCCTTCAAATTTGCTAATGGAATTGAGATCCCAAATTTGAGGGACCTTCATGATTTTTGTTGCTAATTTAAGAAGATATTGAATAATAAACACCAAGGATTGATATACCATATATTCCTCCACCACAGATCCCTCGGGACATTCTCTTTGTCGAACAAAAGCCTTCAATGACTTCAAGTGACTTGCCACCATCCATATTGACCTTGTGTGTACAAGTCCACACATTTCAATTTCCTCAACTTGGTGTATGAGGTAGTGTTCTTGTGCATTGAAAAATGATGGAGATAAATACTTTTTCATTTCGCACATTAGCCAAGGAATTTATCTCCTCCAATATTTTATATCTTATTTATGGTTTCTTTAGATGATAACCACCTACACATGATATAACAAATCAGATCATAGGTTTCAACAACAACGTTGTATATACATTGAAAGAAAAACAAACGTCGACAAGTTGAGAAACAACAATTTTATATATAAATCACTAATAATTACCTCATGTATTTTCCAAGATCATATATAACTTGTTTTACATTGTTGTCAAAGTTCTCAGGTAGAGATAGAGGTAGAACATATTGTAACAATAAAGGGATCATTAATTTTTAGGAAAAGAAAAAATATTATAATACTAAAATTTCATATGTTTACCAATGTATAAATCTATGTCCAAAATAATTAACTTAATGAAGGTATGCCAGTCATGAGTTTTCACCCCACAAAATTCACCTTTATTCATTAATATATTATGTATGTTTGAGGAAAATCCCATGGGAAATTTAATTTTCCAAATGACCTCTTTTACAAAATTGCTTTCCTTCTCTGTAAATAACCATGGAAGACTATTTCAGTGTACTCCATTACTATTTTAATAAATCACATTTTGCAGTGCATATTTGGCTTCCTAAATGTCAGTACAAATTTTAACAAGTTTTTCTTTGTCACTCCCTCCATCTATAATTCTCCACAATGTTTCTATTACATTCTTCTTGCTATGCATTTTATCAAACAAATGAGTTATTTGTAGGTGCTCATAGTAGGGAAACCCATTGAATTGTACAGGGTAACTTTTCATTCCTCGTGGAAGCCCAGTAATGCCTTGATGAGATTTATGAAAAATAATTAATGATATTACAACAATAATTTTTACATACAATAAATATAATTCGATAGAAATTAAAATAGTAAAACATTAATATATATGCAGAAACATAGACTAAATTCTTACCTTAACGGTTTAATCTATTATATTCACACTTCCATAGGTGAGGTGTCATTCTTCGTGTTTTTCTTCCAGTCTCTTCTTTCAAATTGAAAAGATTTTTTTATGTAGTTCATGATCCAGGTGGATATTGGTGGCCACTTACCTATTCCAAATGGCTCCTCTTGATAGTTGTTATTTCATCACATTATTTTGTAATTCTTTGTAATTTTGGGTTCTACACTTTCAAGGTTGTTTGAAGCCCTACACAGCTTCCAGGTGTACATTGGTGGCTTCCCACCTAATCCAACTGGATTATTTTGGAAGTGTTCATGTCAGTACATCTTTATGTACTTCCAGGGTCATTTTGGGGCCCTAACAAGTGTTTTTTTGGCTTGCCAAAGTCAAACTATAGATGGAGTCAAAGTTCGATGGAATAATGTGTATTTCTCGAAAAGACCTTTCCAACAGGCTATCACACACCTAAAACAGAGGTCATATGAAAAAGTTACGACCCTAGGAAGTTGAGGTACCAACTTACCCATTAGGGCCCACATAACATTTGGCGTTTCATCTCCTAGGGTTAGGATTTTGAATGTCTAGGGTTTTGGAATTCATCAGTAATGTTAAAAATTCCTCTATATCCTCATTGCAATAATTCTTCTTAGATGGATGCGTGTAGCAGCCACATATCTTCTCAGAGATAGCTACCACCATTCGAGCAAGTTGTTTTCAGTTCTGCATTTTTACAATTTCAACCTATTTTATTTACTCAATAGAAGTTATTGTTCATTGGATATATTTTGTTGTTCTTAGTATCTCTTTGTTATTATATTCAATATGTTATTCCTTTCATTCTTCTCAAAAATCCATATCAGTGGTATCAAAGCGGTCTACTCTTCATTCATTTTTCTTTGTGCATGTCCCCGACAAAATTTGGGTACAAGAAGTTGGGACTCGAACCAGTCGAACCTTCGAAAGATCGGCCATGATGAGCTCGACAAAAATCCACGAGGGATTAGAATAAAGATGATGGAGCATGATATCCATTTAAAATTTTGTTCGAGGAAGCCCTTGTAGGACAAAGGAACGAAATGATGGACAACTTTGCACAGATTCTTCGGCGACTTCCCATAGGAGAAACATCTTCATCAAGTGGCCATGCAACCCCCTTCAAGGTACATGTAAATTTTGATATTCCCTTATTTGAAAGACATATATATGTGGATGTTGTAGATAAATGGTTGAATCTGCTCAAAGAGTATTTTTTGATTCACAATTTTTCTGGCGGGGAAAAGATTACTTTTTCACTCCCCAAGGCCATCCCCCATGTTAAGGATTGTTGGGATACTTACTCTGAGCAAAGGGCCATAGAGGAATCTATAATATTTGCAGTCACCCCCACTGGGATTCTTTCATGGATTCCATTAAAGAACATTACTACCATGTTGGAATCTATGAGGACCAGTACACAAGATGGACCACACTCTGTCAGGAAAGGGACTAAACAATACCATATTTCACCAATATTTTCCATACCCTACACACCAAATTGGGTATCAAAGACTCTGAATGACATCTGGTGCTCAAATACCGTGAATTTATACATAGATACATTAAAATATAAATGGAGTTTCTGGACATCGCATCATTAGGTGTGACTTATAGATATGTTATCAAGATCGAGCAAAAATTTAAGCATAAGAGGCAAGAGTTTGGATCTGCAAAATCCTCACAGCCAAAGCAGGGAAAACGAGGCTCCAAACCACAAAACAAGGGACAAAGAAAAGGTGACTTCTCTTAGGACAACCAATCCAAGACACTACCTAATAAGGGTAATGAGAAGTCGAAGAAGGACATGAGAAAATGGTGTGAATACCATAAAATCCCTTGGTACAACACTGAAGAATGTTGCTCCAAGCGGTCATTGGTGGCCAAGCTGAAAGGTTTCGAGTCAGAGACAAATTTTGACTTCGAATCAAATCCAAAAAGTAGGAAGTGGATCATCGATTTTGAACCCAGTGCCACTGTCGCTACCACCAAAATCCAACCAAGTGAACCAGAAGAACCAGAGGAAGGGGAATGCCTCTTTCACTCACAAATGTGGGTAAAGGGGACTCCGCTGCATTTCATTGTCGATAACAACATTCGAAAGAAACTTATTTCAGCATAGGTCTTCAAGTGGTTGGACCTGTCGATAACACCGCACCTGTAACTCTACACCATCAATTGGATTTTCCAAGGATGAGATCTCTGCATCAGCAAATAATGTTGTCTTCCCTACAACATCAAGCCCTTCAAAGATTAGGTATTGTGTGATATTGTTCCCCTTGAAGTTTGTGATGTTCTTTTAGGCCAACCATATCTGTGGAAGCGACATGTTGTGTATGAGTCTATACCTCACAGTGTTATTGTTAATTTGGGTAGACAATTGTACAAGATAATAGAGGTATTGCCGCCTACTACTATTTCTTTAATCTCTACTAAGAAATGCAATAAGGTCAATTCACAGAATGGGAAGTTCATCTTCTTTGAGATATGTGCTCACAGTAAGCAGAAGGTTGTCGCCACATTCGTGAACTCTACACATAGCCTCTCTTTACAACAAACGCAAGTGTATGGGATTGTGGAAGAGTACATACACATCTTCTCCTCACCCACCAAGGTATCGACGTACTACCAAGCCAAGCATCCAATTAAAAAAATATTACCAACTTAACGAGAACTTTGTCGAGTTCTCATTTTTTCAAGGGTCACATTTTTTACCTCGTTTTTAAAAATGGCGCCACCAATAGCACCCCCCTCCCTTTTTAGGTGGTATTTTGATATTTTAATTTTTCTGATCCATAATATTTCCCCTATATTTTTTTTTAATGCTTATTTTTCATCTATTTTCAAAATTTTTATTTTTTTTTCAATGGTGTTTTTAGTCATTTTTCCATCTTTCAATCTTAAAAATATTTTTTACCATTTACTTTTTCGAAATTAAGATTTGTCATATAATTGTGTCTCCTTAATTAATTACGCCGAAAGGCGTACACCTATTGACAATGGGCACAATTAATGATCTTTTAACCTTATTTAACCTTAAACCCTAATCTGATGGCTATGCACTGAAGATGCTGGCATATTCTTAGTCATCCTCCAAAATCAATGGATCAGATTTATTGTTCATAACTTTCTTGCATTTATCAAGGCATCCGTTAACATGTTTACTTTTTAACATTTACCTAATCACATTAAAAAATTACTGTAAGGATATGTAATTGCCACGTTCCATTTATCAACTTAATGCAACCAAACGTTTCATATTACCATAGACAAATTACTACAAACATTTTATATTGGAATCATGCATTCTCAATATATTGCAAGCACGCGTTCTCAACCGCTACCTTTTGGCGTTCTCAGCTGCGAGTTAGCAGTTGTGCTAGTTTATAGTTCCATACTTTTAAAATGTAGTGGAAAACATTGTTTTTAACAAATTGTTTACCTTTGCTTCAATGCATAAAAAATAATTATAATTAAATAACACTATTTTTGAATACTTAACAAAAAGAAAATATTATTTTGTTTTATTTTTATAAATTAAAATCTAAAAAAACTAAGAAAAATAAAACAATTGAAATTAATAAAAAAAATAAAAATTTAAAATCAAATTTATATTAAAAAAAATAAAAATAAAAACTTAAAAAACTAA
>JZKD02S1623788.1:354974-369578 GCA_000966675.3 Picea glauca | reverse complement strand
AAGGGGTTTTAGATTCGGGTAGAAGGTTAAAAGTTAAGTCTTGAGGGTCATGATCTGCGTATGAGCTTAGAGCCCTAGATTATTAGTCCGTAGGGTAGAATACCCAACAACACCAACACAGGCCCATGCTCAAGCATCCCCTTCTCTGCTATACAATTCCTCGGGTGATCCATCTTTCCTTGCCAAGGTTTTCTCGCACAGGAAGAATTCCAAAGAATTTATCAAGCCTTATAGTCTAGGTCGCCCTCAGAATTTCTCTACCGAGGCATCCCTCTAGCTTGTGTTACCTCAAAACAACATATTCTAGGTGATCATGGCTTACCACGGGGTTCTCATGGCTCAGTAGTAGCCATTTTTCATGCTTTTACAGCTTGACAGCCTTCATCTATCTTTTTTGGATAGATCTTTTGATGCAAGAGCATCGTCAGCATCCAAGCAAGCATGGATACAGAATCCAGTTGGGAAAAGTGTCAGCACATTTTTCACATTTTGAAATGTTTTGAAAGATTAAGAAGTGGATATAAATGTAATAGCTAGAAGCGTACTTGCATTTATGTCTGGCTATTGTAAACAAATCATGAGTGATTTTCTCTCATTTGTTAATGTAAAAGGCATTTAAGCCCAGTTAATGAAAGTAGGTAGATTTTAATTATATATTAGATAGTTTAGAAGAGTAGGAGGGAAAATGAATATAGACACCCTCGTCTTTGTATCTTTAGATCATTAAAACATTATCACGGGATAGAAGGAGAGAGATTTAGCAAAGAGTTGAAGAGAAGAACCCATGTATAGAAGCACTTGAGTTAATATATGGATCTTTGACTCAGATTTCAAGGTGTTATGATGTTTTTTATTTATACATGGTGAATGATATACTTATGGTTGTTTTATTCTCTCTATTATGCATTTGTTATGAGGCTATGTTGTGTATGTATGATTTCATGTTGAATGTTTGAATTCTGAGAGAGAGAATGAGTTTCAATTGTTTCTCTTCATGAGTGAGAGAAGTTCCTACAAAGAGTGAATTGAAATGTCTACAAGGTGTGCATTGATAAAGATTTTGATTTTTATCTCAAAAATCTCAAGAGACATATTGTTGTTCTCATTCCAACATAAGTACAGGTGAAACACAAAAGTTGTGCAAGGTGTGTGTAGGCTAGTCAAGGATTTAAACGTATCAACTAAGATTGAACGGTAAAGGATTGTTGTTGTAGAGGGTGCACAGAGTCGAAGAATCAAATACTTAGAAGTATTTGAAAGATTATTGCAAGGAGTGTGTGTAGGAGTCCTTCTAATACTCAAGTTTGTAAGTAAAATCTCAGAAGGGTTAGCGCCTTTGAAGTGTTCAAAGAGAGACGGAGCGAAATCGCGTTGCAGAAGCGAAGTTCAGATGAGAAACACTGGTTTATTTCGCAGAAGTCTTCAAGGAAGGAACACACAATTGAAATTCTCTTTGGAGAACTCACAAAGTCGCGAGGACCGTGGGATTCATTGAAGCTGCAAGGAGGTTAAGTGTCGGATGAATCCACCCTCTGAGAGGTAAGACTCAACGTGGAACATTAATCGTGATAGTGGAGCTGTCAGGATCATTTTGGAAAATTGGAGGTTGTAAGTCCGGAGTGCAAGCCAAAACCCTTGGTCGCTTGAACTACCAAAGCGCGAACTGGATTATCACGTGAGAAGGCAAGGAGCCGAATGATTTCAATGTTTCGGAGGTTCTGTTGACAAGGAGTCAGGACATAATGGAGTGAAAATCCTAAAGTCGTGATTCATGACAGAATGTTGGGGTGAATTTCAGGATTTCTACACTTCGTGTATCGAAAAGAAGAGGAGATAGTGCTCTAGGATTGAGAGTTTCGAACTCTCGGTACCTAGAAGTCTGAAATCACGTGGGTCGTCGGATCAGAAGGGTGACTATTGGCTGTTGATTCCGTAGGGGAGTTGTTTCGAAGTTCGGGGGTTGGAGAGATGAGAAGCCTCGCGTCCGGATTCGTGAAATCGTGAAGTCCGAAACCCCGATGAAGTGAAAAGTCCATTGGGAAGCCAACCTTTGCTGAACACATCAGGATTCATCATTTCGGCACTTTAGAAGACAAGGGATTGGGGTTCCTTTCTCTAGAATTCCTGAAGTCGTAGAACGCGATACAGGTATGGAGGAGGACGTGGCCAGACATTTCAGGTTTTGGCATTTTGGGTTTTCGGTGGATTAAGGGGCTGGAAACCTCGACAACAGAAATCACGATATCGCAAAACCTGAAGTCCCGAATTAGCGAAGGGCATGACTTTATTGTGGTCAAGAATACTTGGGTGATACCTTGTGTTTAATCATGTGGGCACACTCATAAGGACCTGTGGAGGAACACCATTGTGTGTGTGTGTGTGTGTGTGTGTGTGTTTCCCTGTGGGGAAATCAAATAGTCAATCAGACTCAGGAGGGCAGATTTAGAACGATCTTTTGTGGATCTCAACCTAAGGGTTTGGGGGTCTGCATCAAGTGGTATCAGAGCTACAGAACAAGTCTTTTCTTTATGTAGCAGATAAAAGAGGAACATTTTACATCCATGTCGTCGAGAAGAAGAGATAGGCCAATGCCTGATCTAGCAGTGGAGAGGGAAATGCACAAACTACGTGTCAGGCTTGATGCCATGGAAACAACACAGAGGCGCACAGTCGATGTTGAGGATATCAACGAGGCTGAAAGTGAAAATGAAGTTGGACATGAAGGAGAAGTTGCGGTCAAAGATGCTACAGATGAACGCCTATTTAGGGTTGTTACAAAGATAGGCGCTAAAGAAAAAATGGACATTCCAGTGTATGAGGGAAACCTGGATGTTGAAGAGCTTCTATACTGGATTAGAGCTCTGGATAAATACTTCACCTATGAGGATGTCGAGGAAGATAAGAAGGTCAAACATGATGTCACTATACTTAAAGGGCATGCAACACTATGGTGGGATGAACTGCAGGCCGACAGACACTACAAAGGCAAGCAAAAAATCAAAAGCTGGGATAGAATGGTTGCGAAGATGAAGGCCAAAATTATACCCAAGGATTATCAAATTACTCTATTTCGGAAGATGAATAATTTAAGACAGAAGATAATGTTAGTGAAAGAATACACTGAAGAATTCTACAAGATAAACATCAGAGCAGGTCATTGGGAAAGTGATGATGAAAAGGTTATCAGGTACATGAATGGTCTACGATATGACATTAAAGACGAGATGAGCATGATGACCCTTCAGAATGTAGAAGATGCTTACCAGATGCCTCTGAAAGCTAAAGAGAAGCTGAGCTGAAAGCAAGGTCAAAGAGGCCGAGGTAGAAGTCAAGCCAGAGGCAAAATAATTGCCCAAGACAAAACTCATAAATCTAAGGAAGAGGTGAAGAAACCTCAAACTCAAACTGAGAGAGGAGGAATCTCATAGAGAGGGCAGTATGCTGATAGAAATACTTTTCATCATGCTAGAGGAAGAGGAAGAGGCCGAGGAGGTGAAGAGAAATGTTTTTTCTATGGGAAAAATGGACATAAATATTATGAGTGTCTAGACAGAAAGAAAGAATGTGGTGAGGATCACATTGTCGAAGCTCAAGGATGGAATGTTGAGGCAGAAGATGCTAAGGGTGGAAGATCCTTAATGATGAGGAAAGTTCTCTTAATGCCATAAAAGGAAGCAGAGAAACCAGCCCAAAGGAACAGTTTGTTTCAAACTACTTGCAAAAAAAAAGACAGAGTATGCAAAGTCATCATGGACAGTGGTAGCACAGACAATCTCATTTCTACAAAGATGGTAGAAAAGTTGAAGCTGAAGACTATCGTACATCCAAGCCCATACAGAGTTTTGTGGCTACAAAAAGGACATGAGGTAAATGTCACTAAACAATGTTTAGTTGAATTTAAAATAGGAGGATATAAGGATGAAATATTATTTGATGTCATTCCCATGGATGTTTGTCATCTATTGATGGGTAGACCATGGCAATATGACAAGAATGTGATTCATGATGGGATAAAGAACACATACACCCTGGAGAAAAATGAGAGAACGCACATGTTTCTACCGATCAAGGACAAAGAAGTGAAACTAGAGGTGAGCAACACTGTATTTCTCATGAGTGGGAAGGAACTTATTAATGAGGTTAAGAAGAAGGAAGACACACAATTTATTGTGGTCAGGAAGCCTAGAATTGTTTTGACCAGTACAAGAATGGATGATTTACCAGAGGAAATCTAGAATTTGTTGGAAGAGTTCACTGATATAGTAGTGGATGAACTACCTTGTTCATTGCCACCAATCAGGAGTATAATCCATCACATTTATCTTATACCTGGAGCCAGTTTACCAAACAAAGCAGCATATAGATTGACGCTGCAAGAATGAAGAATTCAAGAGGCAGGTCCAGGACTTAATGGACAAAGGATTGATTAGAGAGAGCTTGAGTCCATGTGTTGTTGCAACAATGCTCAGCCCAAAGAAAGATGGAGGCTGGAGAATGTGTACAGACTCAAGGGTGATCAATAAAATTACCATCAAATATAGATTCCCATTACCAAGGATGGACGATTTGATGGATCGCTTGGGTGGAGCAAAATTTTTTTCAAAGATTAATTTGAAAAGCGGATATCATCAAATTCAAATGAGAGAAGGTGATGAATGGAAGGAAACATTCAAGATGAATGAGGGGCTGTATGAATGGCTTGCCATGCCATTTGGTTTAATGAATGCACCCAGTACTTTCATGAGGTTGATGAACAAAGTCCTGAAGGATTTCATTGGGAAATTCTTCGTTGTATATCTTGACAATATATTAATTTTCAGCAAGACAGAAGCATAGCACTTAAAGCATTTAGCTGCAGTGATGAAGAGATTACAACAAGAGAAATTGCTGATTAATATGAAGAAATCATCATTTATGAGGACATAACTCATTTATTTGGGTTTTTCTATCTCTGCAAATGAGCTGAAGATGGATCCAGAAAAGGTAAATGCGATTAAGAATTGGCCATTGCCGAAGAGTGTGTTTGAAGTTCGAAGCTTCCATGGTTTGGCTAGCTTCTACAGGAAATTCATACGAATATTCAGTGGGATTAGCGCACCAATGATGGATACGGTGAATAAAAGACATAAATCTTTTGACTAGATAGAGGAAGCAGATAAGAATTTCAAACTGCTGAAGAAGAAGATCACTGAGTAGCCAATTTTGGTTTTGCCAGATTTCAGCAAGACATTCCAGGTCAAGTGTGACATGAGTGGATTTGCAATAGGAGCGGTCTTGAGCCAAGATGACAGACTGATTGCATACTTCAGTGAAAAACTGAATGAAGTGAAGGTTAAGCACTCCACATATGACAAGGAATTATATGTGGTCATACAAGCGCTGAAGAAATGGAGGCACTATTTGGTTCCCAAGGAGTTTGTTTTGTACAGTGATAATCATGCTTTACAATTCGTGACTCAACATGAGAAGTTGAACCAAAAACATGCTAAATGGGTTGAATTCATGCAGAATTTTACTTTTTTGATTAAGCATATTTCTGTAACTGCTAACAAAGTTGTTGATGCTTTGAGCAAGAAATGTTTGCTTATGCAGGAATTCAGAGTCAAAACTTTGGGTTTTGATAACCTCAAAGAAATGTACATGGATGATCCAGATTTTAAGGAAGCATATGAGGCATTTGAGAATCCATTTCTCAGGGAAAGAACCCAATGGATTGAATACATGATCCAGGATGGATTATTGTTCAGGGGCAATCAACTATGTATTCCAAAATGCTCAATGAGGGAGAATTTGTTGAAGGAAAAAAACAGTGGAGGATTGGATGGACACTTTGGTCATGATAAGACATTCTCAAAGTTGAATGGATCATATTTTTGGCTAGGGATGAGGACAGATGTTAATAAATTTGTGGACAAGTGCAGGATTTGTCAGCACACAAAAGGGAAAAGGCAGAACACAGGGTTATACCAACCATTACCAATACCTGAGAGGTCGTGGGATGCAATGAGCATGGATTTTATATTGGGACTGCCAAGAACACAGAGAAGCTATGATTCAATCTTTGTGGTAGTAGATAGATTTTCAAAGATGACACATTTTATACCATGCCAGAAAACTAGCGATGCAACTCATATTGTGAACCTGTTTTTCAAGGAAGTCATCAGACTTCACAGCTTGCCAAGGAGTATTGTTTCTTATCGAGATACCAAGTTCATGGGACATTTCTGTAGGAATTTATGGAAGAAGATGGGAACAATTTTTTCATTTAGCTTAGTGTATCATCCTCAGACAGATGGACAGACAGAAGTTGTGAACAGGAGGTTGAGGGATTTGTTGAGGAGCCTAGTGACTGAACCCCACAGTCAGTGGGATCATATTCTTCCACAGGCAGAATTTTCTTACAATGACTCACTTAACAGAAGCACAGGGAAGATTCCATTCCAGATTGTATATGGAATGCAACCAAGGTGAGTTTCTGAATTGAAAGATTCGAAACAAAATGAATTCAGAAGTGCTAGTGCAAAGGACTTTGCAGAAGCAATGAAGGAGATTCACAGCCAAATTAAAGAACGATTGCAGAATTCAAATCAAGATTACAAGTGCAGAGCACATCAACACAGGAAATAACTTCAATTTGAAGTTGGTGATCTGATCCTTGCAAATATGAGGAATAAGAGGTTCCCAAGAAGAACATATAACAAACTGAAGATGAAAAATATTGGACCATGCAAGGTCGTAAAGAAATTTGGGGCAAACGCATATGAGATTGAATTACCCAATGGGATTGAAATTTCACTGATATTCAACATTGCGGATTTGTACCCTTACAGAGCTGAAGAAACAAGAGTAGAGGAGGAACAAAAAGAAGTTCAATGGACAAAACAGATGCCTGTAGCTGAAAATCCATAGATGGAAAGCATAATTGACAAGAGGATTAGAAAAAAGACTAGGAGGAAGGAGTATCTTGAATACTTGGTCAAATGGAAGGGACATCCAGATGAAGATGCTAGATGGGAGGATGAAGTAGAAATTCATAAGAATGGACAGACCATGCAAGAGATCATGAATAGGAGTTCATGAAAATTTTCAAGCAAGAGAGTATGATGTAGGAGCATCGTCAGCATCCAAGCAAGCATGGATGTGGAAGCCAGCTAGGAAAAGTGCCAACACATTTTTCAAGTTTTGAAATGTTTTGAAAGATTAAGAAGCGGATATAAATGTAATAGCTAGAAGCGTACTTGCATTTATGTCTGGTTGTTGTAAACAAATCGTGAGAGATTTTATCTCATCTGTCAATGTAAAAGGCATTTAAGCCCAATTAATGAAAGTAGGTAGATTTGGATTATAGATTAGATAGTTTAGAAGAGCAGGAGGGAAAACAAATATAGACACCCTCATATTTGTATCTTTATATCATTAACACATTAGCACAGGATAGAAGGAGAGAGCTGTAGCAGAGAGTTGAAGAGAAGAACCCATGTACAGAAGCACTTGAGTTAATATATAGAGATTTGACTCAGATTTCATGGTGTTATGATGTTTTATGTTTATACATGGTGAATGATATACTTATGGTTGTTTTATTCTCTATGTTATGCATTTTTATGAGGCTATGTTATGTATGTATGATTTCATGTTGAATGTTTGAAGTCTGAGAGAGGGAATGAGTTTCAATTGTTTATCTTCCTGAGTGAGAGAAGTTCCTACAAGGAGTGCAGTGAAATGTCCGCAAGTTTTGTGTTGACAAAGATTATGAGTTTTATTTCAGAAAGCTCAGGAGAGATATCATTTTTCTCATTCCAACAGAAGTACAGGTGAAGCACAAGAGTCGTGCAAGGTGTGCACAGGCTAGTTGAGGCTTTAAACTTATAAACTAAGATTGAAAGGTAAAGGATTGTTGTTGCAGAGGGTGCATAGAGTCGAAGAATCAAGTACTTAGAAGTATTTGAAAGATTGCCACAAGGAGTGCGTGCAGGAGTCCTTTTGAGACTCAAGTTTGCAACTAAAATCTTAGAAGGGTTAGTGCCTTTGAAGTGTTCAAAGAGAGACGGAGCGAAATTGCTTTGAAGAATCCAAGTTCAGACGAGGAACACTGGTTCATTTCACAGAAGTCTTCAAGGAAGGAACGAGCGGTTGGAATTCTCTGTGGAGAACTCACGAAGTCGTGAGGACCGTGGGATTCAATGAAGCTGCAAGGAGGTTAAGTGTTAAGTGAATCCACCCTTCGGGAGGTAAGACTCAACGTGGACCATTAATAATGATAGTGGAGTCGTTAGGATCATTTTGTCAAATCAAAGGTTGTAATTCCGGAGTGCAAGACAAAACCTTTGGTCGCTCGAACTCTCGAAGCGGGAACTGGATTATCGCGTGAGAAGGCAAGGAACTGAATTTTTGGAAATTTGAAAGTTTGGATTTCAGTGTTTCGAAGGTTCTGTTGACAAGGAGTTGGGACATAGTGGAGTGAAAATCCTGAAGTCGCGAGTTGCGACAAAACGTTGGGGTGAATTTCCATATTTCGGAATTTCGTGTATCGAAAAGCGAAGGAGATAGTGTTCTGGGATCGAGAGTTTCAAACTCCTGGTACCCGAAAGTCCAAAATCATGCGGGCCATTGAATCGGAAGCATGACTATTGGTTGTTGATTCCATAGGGGAGATGTTTCAGAGTTTCGGGGTTGGAAATATGAGAAGCCTCGTGTCTGGATTCACAAAATCGCGAAGTTTGAAACCCTAATGAAGTGAAAAGTCCATTGGGAAGCCAACCTTTGCTGAACACATCGGGATTCAGCATTTCGACACTTCAGAAGACAAGGGATCAGGGTTCCTTGCTATGGAATTCTTGAAGCCACAGAACGTGATACCGGCATGGAGGAGGACGCGGCCAGACATTTTGGGTTTTGGCATTTCGGGTTTTTGGCGGGTTAAGGGGCTGGAAACCTCAACAACGGAAATTGCGATATCGCAAAACCCAAAGTCCCGAATTAGAAAAGGGCGCAACTTTATTGTGGTCAAGGAGAATTGGGTGATGTCTTGTGTTTAATCATGTGGGCACACTCATAAGGACCTATGGAGGAACACCATTGTGTGTGTGTGTGTGTTTCCCTGTGGGGAAATCAAAGAGTCAATCAGACTCAGGAGGGCAGATTTAGAATGATCCTGCGTGGATCTCGGCCTGAGGGTTGGGGGGTCTGCATCATCTTTTCTTCTCACCCATATCACAGGCATATAGAAATTCATGAGACATCATCATAAATTTTAAATTCATTTTTTTCTTGTAAATCTGTCACCCACAGATTTCCAAGTTCCACATTTTGTTTTCATATTTGTTCCGCACAGGAACTAGATTCATAATTATGGTAATTTCCTTCCCATAGAGGTTTGGCTCAGCATACAATTGGTCTTTCTTCTGGGCTTACAGTGCTTCCATATCCAATACCCCTTTGCTTCTTGCACTTTCAACTTCAATTAGCCAAACAAGTTGTTAGTTTCCCATGCACATATGTTTTCATTGCACCTTTATAACATCATCACAAAAAATTCTTAAATTGCGCATGCTAACAATCAAATCACTTTTATCTATTCGATGATACAAGAAAAAGGAAATTTCATTCCTTACACATGCATCAATTCAATATATCAACTTTTCAAAATGAAATTTAGATACCAATTGAATCTAATGAATGTGTCAACATTCATGGCCACATTCATACCTGATGCACCCTTGCATCGATTTCAGGTTATCAATTTTCAGGTTAGGCACTCTTTCCAAGGTTTATTTGAATTCAACCAACTTATTACCATATGGACTCTTTTTCCATATTTATTATTTTAGCAGAACCATATTGTGTGCTCTGAATTGATCACAGCCCTAATATCATCATTCATGAAACTCCAGGTTTCACATGAATTCCTTTAAGCATTCCTTTGACATCCATATAATGTACTCAAAATTTTTGGAAGGTCATCCTTCCTTAATGTAGGGTTCATTGTATTCCTTTCATGCAAACCTGCACTACCTCAAAGCAATTTCATGCAATGTGCTAGCTAAGAGCACCTTTATTCCCATAGAACCAATCCTCACAACCACACTCTAAGGCAGAAGGTTAAACTCTATCTTCCTTGACTGGCCCGGAGGAACTCCGTTTTCTCTCCATGCGACCGAGAGTTGTGACCTCAAATTTGTTGGCATCTTCACAGGTCAAATGTGCTTGTCAAGATCAGATTATGTGTTGATGGAACAAGAATAGTAGTGATATTGGAAGAGTGATGTTGATAGGGTTACAGGTAGAGTGTGCATGGAAAACACAACAGTGAAAACACAAAAAATAAAGCTCAAAAGAGATAACGATTTGTGCTTTATAGAAGCATAAATGAGGTCCAAATCATTAGGACTCATAGAAGGATCAAAGGTCGAGGCCTTTGGAACTTATAAATTCTTCCAAGAGGAGAGGAATGAAGCTCAAGAGGAAGAATGACATGGGTCGTCGATCGTGGATCGAGGAGCGTCGTGGGTCATTATATCCAATGGAGCTACAAAAAGGATAAGACCATGAGTCATCCAACACTCCAAAGCTATGAAGAAATCCTGGTCATCCATTGAGGATAGTCGTCGATCATTGGATCTAGAGGACGCATTGCGAGAGATCAACATTTCATTGACTAGAAAGTCAAAGGAAGGAAGTGATCTAACCTTCCAACTCATGAAAAGAGAAATTGCGATAAGATATGGACCGTTGGATCACTGAGGAGAGTGAGCCATTGATTTGACACCCGTGGATATCAGGAATTCAGGAATCAGGAGAACAGAGGTGAACTAACCCCCAAAGGCACAAAATGTGAAATCATGACCTGATCGCAGCCATCGATTGAAGGAGGATTGTGGTTTTTCGATCTAACATAATCATGAGTTCGAGAATCTGGTGCACAGAGGAAGCTGATTTCCAAAGTCACAAAACATGAAGTTCCATCAGCCATTGGATTTGGAGATCAGACAATGATTCTTAGATCAGGGATATCTACGTCAGCAGACCACGTCAGCAAGGAATCGTGGCAGACCAAATTAGCAAGGACACATGGTGCAATCAGAAAATGACAAGTTTCATGTTGATTCGGCATTTCAGATACGTGGAAATCACAAATCCGAGTGACATGTGCTAGTTTCTCAGCTCATGTCACGTCATCGAGTGATGCAAGAGTTACATCACTCCGGGAGTTTTGCTTCGGGATTTTTACCATCAACACTCCTCCAAAGTCTGAAAGGATGAATTCCCAGGGTGGAGGATAGACATTGGATCACCGAAAAATATCAACCGTTGATCTGATATGAAGACATTTCAGAGTTTCACATATCGAGAGTTTGGAGACAAATCGCTACAGAATCTCTGAAATGAAAATTCATGAAGTTGATTTGAGTTGTTGATTGCAAGGGAATCGAGGACCATAGATCTGGTCTCGAGGAATTCATTGATTCGAGGGTCGATAATTTGGAGAAGATAGGTGATCGAATTCATGAAGTTTGCAATGTCCCGAAGTGCGAAATCGTGAAGCACTTGTTGGCATATCTGGTGATCACCTTCAATGGTCACGTGAAGGAAGGATCTTGCAAGTTTCTAGGCTCCATTTTGTGATCGAGAGTTGGAAGAGTCAGAATGACTCGTAGAAAAACTCGTGAAACATGAAATTGCAAAGCGCCTTTTAATTAGGCCTATGGTCATAGCCAGTGGTCACATCAACGGAAGAGAAGGGAAGGATCTAGTGGTGCTAGGCTCCATTTTGGAGTTTCAAGAATCGAGAAAACCAAGGTGACTCACAGTTAATCACCCAAAATGCGAAATCGTGAAATGACTATTAGTTAGGGATACGGTCACCGCCGATGGTCATGTGAAAGGAAGGATCTTAGCTAGAAAATCTATATGCCCACTATCTAGTTTTCTCAGGAAATGGAAAAAGGCACTAAGGTCATGAGCATGCAGAGGATCTCCAGGGAACTGCCAAAAACCACTAATTGTTTCTACACAGAGAATTCGAAGAGGCTTCAGGGTGATCAACAGAGAAGACAAAGAGTCTCGACTGCCAGAAAGGCTAAGAAATCTAAGCATAACAGGCACTGATGATGATCTCACGAGCAACAAAAATGACAGAGAAGCTAAAGAGTCTCGAGGTATTTGTTAGTTGTATGAAGACTCATCATAGAGACAGATGACAAATGGAAAGGTGTCAAAGACTGTAGCTTCTAGACAAGCCAAAGAGTCTTGGCATAATGACCATGAATGAAGAATAGACTCAGTGTAATCACCAGAGTGGACGAAGAGTAAGTTGTATGTTATGGCAGAGGACTTGGATTATAAATATATGCAGAACAGAGAAGAGGAGGTTGTTGTTGTTGAGAGTGATTCATGCAGGTAAAAGAAGACTGTGTGCGGTAGCTGAAGGAGAGAGAAGAGGCATAGCGCATAGAATGGAAATGAATATCTAAGAAAGAAAGAGGAGGCCAAGGTGTGTGTGCCAGAGACAGAGCAAAAAAAAATAAATCTCAAAGAAGAATGCAAGCAAGAAGACATTGATGTAGGCAGAGCATGTCAATGCAGTAATACAGTGATGAGACTGGTAAACTATAGATAAACATTATGTCACTGTAATAAGTTTTAGTAATGAAGTTTTTATATTTCAGGGCGGTTGAGAGGTGCTTGGGAGGATTGGTGTCCTTAGAGTTTCAAGTGGGTGCTTGAAGAACAAGGAGTTGTATCTTCCATCTAGTTACAACCAGAAAAACTAGGGTGGCAGGGTGGTGCAAGGGAGAACTATTGTTCTCTTTTATACAGGTTGGTTCCTTTGTGAATGGAAGTTGGTGCTTCCATCCAGTTGGTGCTGGAACACTCAGGGAGTTGGTGCTTCCTTCTAGTGGGTGATAGAGAAACCAAAGAGTTGGTTCTCTGAGCAAGTTGCAGATTGCAAGACAGAGGTGGTAGCCTCACAATGAGTTGGTGCTCATAATAATGATAATGTAAAGAAAATAAATATTACTTATCATATCAAGAAGAAGAGATTTTTTCCTTTATGGGTTTCCTTATTTAATATTTGTCTCTATGTATTTCATGTGTGTGATTGATGTTTAATATTCTAGTGCTTACTTCCCTGTATCATTGTGATCGTGATTGAGTGTTCTGTGAAGAGTTTAAAATGGGTATAATTGTTTAAGCACAATAACAACTGATTCACCCCCCCTCTCAGTTGTCCAACAAACTTTATTCTTTTCAAGCATTATCCGTTCGACTCCCATGTCCAAGCGCTATGATGCTAGCTAAACCCCTTGTCTGCAAATCGACGGTGTAGATCCGTCTTCCCCCAAATCTAACAACTGCAATGGATTGCGGAACCTCAAATATCTCACAGTTTAATTCTCCCCCCGGTCTCCACAATGAATACAGGTCGTTCGATCTATGATCATACCTCAAACTCAAAAAAACACTATGAATTTAAATTACAGGTATAGGTCTCAACCTTAACTCATGTGCATATGTAATCTCTGCAATGATCGTGAGTCGTCGATCTTAGCCCTCGATCGATTTTAAACCACACGATTTCCAGATAATAATAATTCCAACGTAGAAGTGTTTGATCGAGAATTTAGATTGAGAATAGAGCTTTGATGTGCTAAACTCATCGACATAACCTAATCGCAGTACGATTTTTATGTGACATTAACATGTGGGTTGCTTGTAGGTTTTCCCACCGATCGTTCACAGATCAACAGTTCACAATGATTGTTGAATCCCAATATGCTCGCTCTTTATCGGAGAGTTCAATCTCCGTAATCTAAAAAGTGCTTGCCCAACTCCTTTAATCATGGTCATTGATATTCCACCCCAATGAGATCAATGACGTTGGTTTATTGCGGTCTATGAACTAGCACGCCCGTTAATTTCACCTCCACACTCCACAATGATTCCCAACCATCAATCTTTGTTCACAGTGATTATGGGGCCCAACATGGAAAGTGTTTTTCCAACTCTGTCTAATCATGGTTGTTGATCCTCCACCCTGACAAGATCAATGATGTTGGTTGATTGCGGGTCGTGAACTAGTAGTTCTGTTAATTTCATTTTCACACTCTACAATGATTCCCAACCATAGATCTTTGTTCACAGATCAACAATTCATAGTGATTTCGGGACCCAATATAGAAAATGTATGCCTAACCCTGTCTAATCGTGGTTGTTGATCCTCCACCCTAACAAGATCAATGGCGTTGGTTGATTGTGGGCCGTGAACTAGTAGGTCTGTTAATTTCATCTTCGCGCTCCGCAATGATCCCTGACCGTTGATCTAATCGAATGACTGGTGTTTGATCCATTAACTCCAATGGATAGTGAAGTCGATTTGGCAAATACGATCGGTCTTCCCTTCGATGAGTGGCTCACATTCATCTCCTCTATTAGTTTCTTGAGTATCTTGATTCGATCAGGGTTTTCTTCCTGAATCATACTCTATTTGGGTATCTGAGGCATACATATGCCTTTTCTTAACATGTCTTCAACCGAGCCTATTCAATCAAACATACTCATTTATTCATTCATTAGTCTTATATTCATTACATGATTCTTTCA
>JZKD02S1623788.1:303517-354884 GCA_000966675.3 Picea glauca | reverse complement strand
TATAAGCTTGTAGCTCACTTTCTTAGTTCTCAACAGTTATTAAGGTTGTGATTTTGTCCTCCTGATAGATTTTTCACACAGTTCTCTCATGGGGAACTCCATCAGCATGAAACTTCTTTATTGCATGTCCATCACTATCGGTGATGGCATCAACCTTTAGTTAGATTTAGTTGTTTACTAAATATTCCATAAGTAATATAAATATGCATATTTTTCATGCACCCAAATCATGTATCTATACATATTCTAGTTTTGTTAACTTACATCCATGATGTACTTAACCATATGCATAATAAAAGTTTGTGTGTAGATGCCATGGGTATATTTCACAGCCTACATACATTTCTACTTCTAGGATTAGTCAACTAATGATTGTTCAAACTCATTCTTATGTGATCCTCAAGGCATAATCATTTGTCTATTATCCTGACATAGACCGTCCTTTCTCATTTACTCTTTTATTTATTTATACTCATATTTTATGAGGGAATGTAGGGCATTCCCATTTAATCTATCATTCAAAATAGAACTTTCATGACTCTTCAAAATGGATTTAACCATGCATCCATGGTGTTCACTTAATCTCGGTAGTGCAATTCTTTCCTTACATATCACTCATCAAGCAATCCATATTGTGCCTTCAGTATACATATATTCTTACATCATACATGTGCATCACTTTCACATTTAATATCATTCATACCTAACTAGTATTACTATCAGGATTCATATCAAGAAGCTTCACAATGCATTAAATCCATGCATTCAAGCATAAACACACACAAACCTAACCAAACATTCATCATGCAAGTTCATTGCTTGCACCCTTTCATGTCATGCGTGCACATGGGCATCTCAGAATTATAGAGTATCTTTATGTCAAGATCGGTCTTGACCATTACATATAGAATTTCTTCCTTATGTTCAGTACAATCGGGGATGGAGGCCATTCTCCTCCTCCCACAAGAACTCTGGAAGATTAGTTTCCTATCCACCAAGAAAGGGAGGCTATGGTGATTTCTCACTCAATCACTCTATATTTATACAACTCTGTTTATCATATTTATTAGAAAAACCATGTCCAGCAATTACTGTACCTAGAAACAAAATTTGTTTCTCTGTCCACATTGAAACCTGAGAGCTACGCATGCTCTCCCTTTTCAGGGAATGGTCACCAGACTCATTCCTCTGATTGTGAGGATTTATACACCTATACTAGGTTTAACCCTTCATTAAATCAGTAATCATTACTACTAGGGATCCAATCCATCCATTCACATTGCTATTTTAGTTTAAATATGAGTGTTCTTTAGCATAATACAATTTCTGTAGGATCAACTATCATTTCCCAATAAATGCTAGGATCACTTTGTCACAGACTAGCATGGTTCAACATTGTTGGGGTAAAATCCCAATTGTATTTTAAATCTTCATTCTTCTAATCAAGGAATTTATGAAGATGATTTATGTTTGGAGGTAACATTCTCCATGGGCTCATTTTATCCTTATTAACCAAATATTATGACTGTGCAACAGTGCGTACAATTGCACAGTGAAGTAAACTTCTTTATTTGGGAACATTAGCAACATACAATGCCATTTTCCAAAACATATATCAACAGTAAAGGATTTCATTCCTCTTTTTAGTAGATTTTTTCTAATCCTCTTAGGAATGCGGTAAGATAGGGTGTTACCCCTTAATGTTATCCAGAAATATTTTCATACGACTCATGCATGAGACCAAGTAGGCCAAGTGTTGTTGTCGTGCTCTAATACTAATTTGCAACACACCCACGGTGGGGACTCAAAATTTTCACTCTTATTAGGAGAATCAATACCCTCATTTGGGGTCTCTATTCCATTCTTCTCTTCCAGATCTTTCTAGCCACGATCTCCATGCTCCAAAACGAGCTCAAAGCTAGCAAATATCTTCTCCCAATTTCTTTGGGTTCTTTCATCCCCCTATACTTTCATATGACTGCGGGATATGTCCAGATGCCAAGACAACAATATCTAATACGACCACCACGTGAATCCTTTAGAGTGGAAAACCTATAAAGTTCACGATCTGATGTCGCATGTCCTTACGGATTTCAACAACCCTAATTTACTTTGGGACTTCATCATTCGGGAGTTTCGAACATTCCTACACCTTTTTTCTCCCAGGTATTTTGTACCTGTAGTTATAGATCGAGAACCATGTGCCCCTTGTGATCAAAGGCTATGATATTCTTTGGGACTTCAATGTTCAGGAGTTTCGAGCACTCCAACACTTTTTCCTCTGAAGTACTCCATACCCGAAGTTCCATATCAAGCACCATGCATCCATCTAAATCAACGACTCATATCCACTTTAGGACTTTGAAGTTCGAGAGTCCTGGATGCTCACACCACCTTTTATCCAAGAGTATTTTCTTCAAAAGTTAAGGATCGTGTGCCATGCATCCCTCTCATTCGATGATGGGGATCCACTTCAAGCATCCCTCTACTCTGCATTGCTTTCTCCCCACTTTTAAAGCACACAATCTACTAATGCATGTCTCCCACAGATCGATGACTATAAATTACCTCAGCTCTTTGGGCTTCAGAAGTTTCAACCTCTCCCCACTCGCTTTCTCCTGGAGTGATTTCACCTGAATTCAATGATCTATCAACATGTCTCACTCAAATCGACAGTCATGATTTACTTCGGCATTTCTCAACTCGTGTGACCCCACTTTCCTCTGAAATGGATATCTCTCGAAATGGAAGATATACTGACACCTTTTCTCAGCTGATGGATGACTTAGATGAAATCTAGCTCTCAGTCCTTCAGGAGTTCTTTTTCAACACATCCCCTTTTCTCCCATAGTGGTTTCACTCGAATTCAATGATCTATCGACGCGTGTCTTCCACAGATCGACGACTTCAAATCACTTTGTCTCTTTGGGCTTCAGGAGGTTCAAAATATCCACACTCATTTTCTCCTGGAGAAATTTCACTCGAAGTCGACAGATTTTTTCCACGCATCCTCTCTCTCAGATCGATGGTATAGAGGGACTCCGTCGCTCTGCAGATTTCCAAAGGAACTCATGGCTAACCACCTCTTAATAACCCAGTGTGTGCGACTTCGAGTGGGACACATGGCATCACCATCACTCAACACATGGGTTCCCACATACTCTCGACGTAATACCCACATTCCCTCAATTGAACAGTCAAGAGGGGTCCTGAAGGATCCACAAATCCACGGTCCACATTTGCCACTTTGTTCTTCGGGAGTTTTGGTGTTACTGAGCCTCTATTCTCCTGAAGTGGTCAACACTAGACTGACTACCTCATAGATCTGATGGTTAGGGTGACTCCCAAGAATCCTCATATATAAGGCCCAGATTAACTTCAGGACTTTGAGACTTTAGGGATTTTACCTCCCTTACCAATAACTTGCTCAATTCGCCGAACTAGCGAATTCCGAAATACTCAAGGGGTTAACTCCCACACTCTTTCCCATATCCAATGGTCACAACATAACTTGGCTCTTCCTGAACAAATCTTATTCATCTGTCTTCCAAACAAAGGAACCTTCCCTTTCGATACTTCAATATTGTTATTCTTCCTGAGATTTGTTAGCTCTTAAAGGCTTAATAGCTTTGCACTCTTTCTCTTGAAATCAACACTTAGAATAATTCTTTTGTGTACCCCTTGTGCTCATTCATCAACTCTAAAACTTAAGAGGTTCTTGGTCCTTTCCCACCTCATAGAGAGCCTGTGTATACGTGCACTACCTCTCCTGAGCTTAACAGACTCCTTCCTCTAGGAGACTCAGAACGACTGGGAGTGTCGAAATGCACACGTGAAACTATGCCCAAGGTTGACGAACTCACAGTTCATTTATTTTAACTTGAGCCACCACAGGGCTCAATCATTTATGTGTATAGGCCAGATAATTTATTATTTTCTTAAATACACAATTAGGAAAAATTGAAGGGATAGAGTATAAATCATTAATAAAACATATCCATCCTTGAAACATTCATAGGATATCCAACTTTAATTCATAGTTACCACTTAAATACACAAGATATGTGATTACTTAGATATTACAGGTGGTATCCAACTAACTGACTATGGATGTTCATCCTTCCACCCAAACATAGGCTCAAAGGAATTCATTCTTATCACTCTGGCCACCCCCGTTCCAAGCCATGATATCACCAGGGAATTTATGCCAATTTTCATCGATCCTTTCTCTTTCACACCTTATACAAGGTTTATCATATGCTTTCTCAACATCAATCTTGCGAGATTCCACTCAGGTTCTATTCTCTACATACTCTCAAATATCTCCCTATATGTCACAGCCTTGACGAGGTTTATTAGATGCTTTCTCTGCATCAAGCTCGTGGCCCTCTACTCATTCTTTATTAGAATGTTTTTCCCATTCTCCACTCTCCCTTTACATTCCCTCACATTACTTACATGCACCTCCCTACTATCATGTTCCTTCTTTCATAGGGAAACTCGATTCAACCTAGTCTGCTAGACCCAGTGGTACTTCAGGTTGACATTATGCAACTAGACCATGCTTCCATTCATGGGGGTGGCTTATAATTCAACCACTGGTCCTTTCTTCATTAATTGATTTCTCTCCTTAGGATCCGAAGGAGGTTTATTATCCTCATCAAAGGGAAATTTGGGGTTATTTGATATAATGAAGCCTCTCTTATAGTTTTCACATTCTTTCTTCTAGTGATATCATGGCCAGTACTTTCAAGGATTCACCCCCATAGTCAGTTATTGGTAACTCAAACAATAATACATTTACATTGTTGCCATGCCACAACATGGTAACCCTAATAAATGATTAATTACAAGTTTGGGGAAACATGGGTGTTACAAGGGCCCATGGGAAGTTCCTCCCACTTTTCTATGGCCCTTACACTATCACCAAGGATGTGGGTAGTAATTATTTTGAGCTCAACACTCCACCCTTCCTTGGATTGCACCCAGTGTTCAATGTGGACCTCCTTCGGCCATATTTTCCATGATTATTGGAAACCTTAGAGATTGTAGAATAATTGAAACCAATAGAGCTCAACCCTAAATGCATGGAACATGAATCCAATGATATTATAGTGCACACACATGTCAAGGGCACTCGCCAACAGAGGATCCAAATTTATCGGGTTGACAAGTTAGGGAAACTCCTACACAAAGGAAAGTGGCTCACCCAAGTCCAAATTCAACAGGATTTTCCTCGCCTGATTGGGGCACTCATCACAATGGAGACCATTTCTTCCTAAGGGGGGGGGGGAACTAATCCAGGTGGATATTGGTGGCCACCCACCTATTCCAACTGGCTCTTCTTGATAGTTGTTAGTTCAACACACTCTTCTATAATTCTTTTTAATTGTGGGTTATACACTTTCAAGGATTTTTGAAGCCCTACACATCTTCCAGGTGGATATTGGTGGCAACACACTTAATCCAATTGGCTTATTTTGGAAATTTTCACGTCAGTAAATCTTTTTGTACTTCTAGGGTCGTTTTGGGGCCCTAAACAATGTTTTTTTGTCTTTCCACAGTTAAACTATAGACGGAGTCAGATTTTGATGGAATAATGTGTATTTCTCAAAAATACATTTCCAACGGGTTATCATGCGCCTAAAATGGAGGTCGTATGAAAAAGTTACAACCCCGAGAAGTTGAGGTACCAACTTACCCATCGGGGTAAAATAACTTTTGGCATTTCATCTCCCATGCCAGAGATCTACTTGACAAGCTTAAAATGACATATTTCAATCCAACCATAACACCCTTTCAATCATGGGTTAGACTAGAGGATGTCAATGCATCACGTTTGGTTGATTGTACTAGATATCGACAATTGGTGGGGAGCATTCTCTACCTTAAAGTTTTAAACACTCTTGACTGGACATATTTTATGAAGTTGGATCATTTTCCAAGTACATGCAGGAGCCTCATGAGATTCACTGGAAGGAATCTAAGAGGATTCTTAGATATGTCAAGGGGACTACCAATTTTGGTATACACTATGAAACATGATCTTCCTTGGATATTGTTGGTTACACCGACTCAAATTGGGCAAGAGATAGCATTGATCACAAGTCCACTTCAGGATATGTTCTCTACCTTGGATCAGAACCTTTATGTTGGTCAAGTAAGAAGAAATAAAAAATTTCTTTATCATGAGCAGAAGTCAAGTACAAGGTTGCAATGAATGTTACCACTCAAGATGTTTGGTTGCAACACTTTCTTATAGAGTTGGGAGTTCATTTTCATTGTCTGGTAGTTATATGATGTGATAATCAGAGTACTCTCAAGCTATGTAGAGACCCAATTCAAATGCAGTGTACCAATCACATCGAGGTTCATATGCACTTTGTTTGAGGACAAATTCAAGATGGACTCATTGATATGCAATTATGTTCATCTTCAAAGGTGACAGAGATATTCACAAAACCTTTCACCGAAAAAAAAATTGTCTCATTGAGGGACATTCTAGGAGTGAGGGATACATCATCTTAGCAGATGAACATGTTAGCATTATTTTCTTGTTAGCAGCATATTTTTAGGGGGGGGTTTGTTCCCACTAGGTTTTCCCTCTTTACCTCACTTTTGTTCAGTTGTTATGCATCTATACTTGTACATGAATACCTAACAAGGCTTCATATTTCCAGGACTCATAATTTTTCACACCTCGATTGTGTTTCAGGGGGGTGTTGGGGTACATGCTCAACTACATACTTAGTGACATAATCATTTTCTCCATTTTTCCTACTATTTACGAGGACTACTATTTATAGAATGTCTATTTATAGCAGGTCTATTTTTAGTCGGTGGATTCCTATATGTAATACCATGAGCTCATAAACCACCATTAGAAAATTCCTATTTTTTAGCTATCATTGGGCCAATTCCTATTTTTTAGCCACCATTAGGAAAATTCCTATTTTTAGGAGTTAATTCCTATTTCCTTAATTTTAGGAGATATTTCCCATTCCATCGCTATAGAGAAAAAATTAGTAAGAATATTAGACTCCTAGGTAAGTGCGCGTTGTCCATCTAATACTTGGAGTTAACTCACTTCACCTATTTAGTGACTTTCCATAATTAGCAAATTCTCACTCAGTTAGGACTTTAGTTCCATTATTGGACTTATTCTTGTTCTAGGAGAGGAATTCATGTTGACTTCATGTAGAGTTCTCACTAAGTTCACACCTATATTTTTTACCTTTTCTTATTATTAGCAACTTTTGACTTTAGTTAATTGTTGCTATTGGGAGAATTTACTTTTTTACTTGAGCATGCACATGGAAATCCCGACCTAGTATGCATTACTAACCATGTGGAGAGTCCTATATATTATAGTCATTATCAAGTACTAATACATTGTGATTAGAGTTGGTTTCTTAGTCTCTTGTGTGTGAAGATTGATTCATTTTTATCTCTCCTCTCTCTCTTTTGCAATTAGCTAGTGCAGTATTTCCTTCTCACAATTAGTTCTTGGATTGTGGTTCAATCCTATAGTTACAGATGCAATAACTATGGACACAAAGAACGATATTGTAGAATAAGCATGACATAATTTTCTAGACCAGGGTACAAAAGGGTATGGAAGAGAAAACAAGAGGAGGAAAATAAGAAAGAATGTGAACTAGCTTTGTATGTACAAAACAAAGAACAAAATACCATCAACAAACAAAATACAGATACTACAAAAGTTTGGAAGAGGAAAAAATAACAAGACGAAAATACATCCATATTGGAACAGACTACACTCCTATCAAAAAACGAATGATCAAGTCACATAACCAGTGGACCAAAGTTTGTAAGAGGTATGATCAAGGAAATGGAGTCAGGCATTAATGGGGTTGTTTCTTTTA
This sequence comes from Picea glauca, assembly GCA_000966675.3. NCBI lineage: Eukaryota > Viridiplantae > Streptophyta > Pinopsida > Pinales > Pinaceae > Picea > Picea glauca. Next base: position 346,998 of record JZKD02S1623788.1, on the reverse strand, counting down.
ATCCCAAACATACCAAGGAACAAAACCAACACACTAAGGATATATATGAAAATAACTTGATATTTTGGGTAAGTTTTGGGAATCACACAGGAGCAAACCGCATGACAAGACAACAAAGGAGTAGCACACATGAAAGATAGTTAGTGTGTATTCAAGAGTGAAGGTGCGGAAGGAAGAAGTTAGTTAGTAGTAGTTAGACTTTTTGGTCCATTTTGTAATGAACTAAGCCCTGATATAAATATATAAATGTGTATGGGTTTTGGGTAGAAGGGAGTTGTTGTTGGTGTTGTTCCAGAGTCCGTACTTAAGGCTTAGAAGTACAGTGTCTAGGCATCCGAAAGTGGGTAAAGGGTGGAGAAGAGAGAAACATCAACCTTTGGCAAAGGAAACTAGGGGAGATTTCTACGTTGGCATTTTCTAGCTTCCAACTGTTCCTGGATGGTTATATCCTGTTCAATCGCTGCCCATGAACGTTCGAGTTCAACCCGGGTAGTAGTTGTTTTAAGAATAGTATTGAAAAGGTTTAAGGTAATGTGCATTTGATTTGATAATCCGGGTTCGATATTAGGTTGTGTTGGTACAGGGACAATCATGGAGGAACAGTAAAATAAGAAAAAATTCAGAGAGAAATTAAGTGTTGTCTCAGTTTGGTTGTATAAAAGAGAGTTTACAGTTTCGGAAATAAAACGGGGTGCAAATCAAAGGCTCTTTCCTGTAACTGATTTATATCTTAATAAAATGTATGAGGTGGGAGGAAAACATTTAGTTGTCTATGGTGTAAGGCTCCTATCAAGGGAGAATCTCACGTATAAACAGAAGAGGAAAACTATAAGGAAATAACCCGATGTAGCATAAAATATATGTAGAATTCTAAAAGTGTTGACTGGTCTTACACCTACTAATAGCTGGTACAGAGGAAAAACAATAAACAATTATAGAAAACCAAAATTCATTCGCTATAGTAGTGGTCGTACTAAATTCTAACGAAGCATTCATCAGTTATGAATATGAAATGAAACAAAATATGAGATACAAGAAAACAAACTCATAACACAGTCATGACGGAATTGAGAATCTTTAGATTTTCTTTGTATTAACTCTCAAAATGTAAAAACTCTGTTACAATCGACACAAAAAGGTCCAGCCCTATTTCTTTCTTTTTATGGTATATTTATACAGATTTACAATAAGATAGAATCTCAATCATTACAAAAATTTCGGCTATGATAGGGAGGATAGAAATCGCTCCATTTCTTCTTCTCTGTCTTCACTTTGTGCCAGAAGTTTGTCCTCACGCGTACTTGGTATAAGTGACACATCTTTCAACCAGCTGAGATATCAGCCTTGACAGTTCTGCTTGATAGTTGGCTTCAAAAGAGTAACAGTCTCGGGCTAATTGTGATAGCCTATCTTCCATATATCTGTCTATGATGTCGATGGTGCATAATTGTGTGCTTGGTTTAATCATACATTTGTCTATTTGGACTATGTACGCCATAGTCACTTGTGAGATCTTGGCCGAATCTCTTTCCTCTTTTTCCTTTAAATCAAGCGAGATTTTTTCCATGTTCATTTGAATCAATGCCTCGGCACTACCTCTGCTATCAATGCCTAGCAGATTACCATCTATAGAACTAAAGGCCTCTTCCAAGGAATTTGTTACCCTTTTGGCTTGCAACTTGCTTTCCGAGATGTTGTGCTCCCATTCTTTCAATAGAATGTTTCCTTTGGTCTTCTTTGAAATGGTGAACCTGGGAGTACTTCCCAAATCTCTGTTGTTTGTGGCTATCACAGCCTCTTGGAAGGAAACCCGTGCTGCTCCAACTTCCCTTTCTCTAGCAGATAAGTTCTATGAAACTTGGTTGACTAGCAAACAGTTGTCCCGGATCGCTTCTACCTTGGCGAGTAAATTTCGTTCGACCGCAGAGACTCTGCTCCAAATCTCCATCGCCTGGGATTGGAACATCCCGATATTTATCACTTTGATTTCGGTGATCTCCACCCTAGCTTGTAGCTGTTCGATCAAATCCTTTTGATGGCTCGCTTGCATCTGACCATCCTGGACCACCAACTGTGCTTGCTCGAGCTTAGTCTTGAGTAGCTCTATCTCATTTTTATCGGCCAACCTGGCCTGCTCTATTCCTACGCTTGCCTAGTCTTTGGTAGTCTCTGTTGTTGTGGCTAGTCTGGCTTCAAGGGTCTTGATGAGGTAATTTTTTTCGTTTAAGCTGATTTTTCAAAAGCCTGACTGAAAATTGATTCGCTGAGGCATATGCTCCTAATGTCCCTTCTATTTCAGTCGTGAATTGTTCATTCTTCTTGTCCTTCCCATCATTTATGACTTTGTATTTCTTGGTTGTCGACTCCCCTTCCTGATAAAATTCTCTCTTTACCACTACTTTTCTCTTCTTATCGAAGAAAAACTCATTTGGAGGGATCTCTTCCACCCTTATAGGCCTCAACTCTTCATTGAAGATCCACCCTGCGTCAATATTTCCCTGAGTCGATTGCAAAGGGGAAACCAATGTGATAGGATCTTCGATTTGTTTCGCTGATGGTCCCAGAGTAGCAACCGAACTCTGCTTCTTTGGCGGGTCGAGAGTCTTTATCTCTGCTTTCAAATTTTTAGTTTGCTCTCCCTCGTCCTGGTGTTTTTCTTGATCGGGAGTCGCATCCTTAGAGCCTTCGACATATTTTTGTTTCACCTCCGTCGTACTTGGACTCTCACCATGCAGCACTGTGGGAAGGCAACTGCGTCGATGTTCTTGGAACTTCAAAACATTGTCTCTCTCCTCAGGTGCCAAGGTTTGTATCCGAGCTAGAATCTCGGCATAGGACCTCGCGCCTCGGAAAATGTCATCCGAGGGTGAATTCTCGTGCTCAAATCTCTTGAGCCTGCAATTGGCCAAATGATTGCTCACAACCCTTTGCAGATCGTGCTTCTTGTATTCAATGAGGACCAAATTTAGATCTTCCAGGGCTGCTTTCTCATCTTTGGCATGCCCGAAATCTAATAAGGAATATGAATTTAAATGAACAGGAAAAGGTGGCCATATCTTCTTTGAGTATCCCTTAAGCTCCTTGCTTATACCACCAATTACTATTTGTCTAGCAACCTCATGACAAGCCAACTTGTCGGGAATGAACAATGGCAATGCATGCGGGGGAACCGAAGCCCTGAAAACTCTGAGATATGAAAATTCGGCTTCTACATACCAGTCGGCTATGCTGCTCAGATTTGTCACTATACTGTTCGATATCCTAGGTGGCGAGTGGTTGAAAATAGTGACATGTAGGGGCACCATCACCCAGTTGAAGATTTCATACACGAAATTTGTCGCTTTGTTTTCCCACAATTTCATATGATAAACGTGGATAGGATCATCTTATGTTGGGGTCCAACTCCAACTCATTAAGGGAAATGGTGTTAAAAAACACACTGCGTCCATAATGTATGCGGACATGAAAAATGAAGATGCCTTCCCGCTCTCTTTCTGCACCCGATACTTTGTGACCCGACTGGTCAAGCTATCAGACAACATTTTCGCCCAGTCGAAGGAACTGCCTTCAGTGACCCGAAACATTAGAGGCACCCACGGAAGAAAAAAAATGTGAGGTGTCCTCTCTCCCGTATAACCTGCATGTCATCATGGCTACATACTTGTACTGCGGTTCTAAGGAAGCTATTGAATATATGCCATGGCTATCAGCCCTGAAATTCGCAGTGTGCGAAACCCAATCTCTTATTAAACTACACATGGTTTTATCATACTGTACACATTCCTTCTTCTTGAACTTGTACAAGAATTCGGTGCCATATGTATAGTTGGACGTTGTGGGAAGCTTATACATGGCTTGCATATGTTCAGGCCTGAAAGTCCCGATGGTGACTTCCTTCTCATTCACAATGGTTCTGGTCGGTATGTCCACATGGTTTAATGCCCATCGGACCATGTCATAATATGGAAGCAATCGTGGCTTGGCTGCTACTTTATGCATTCCGGATTGAATGATGATCTTATAATTGGTGGTTATGTCATCTTTTTCATTGTCGCTGGAGTCATCGGAATAATCCACCAATTCGGCCTGCAGAACATCTGAAACGAACGACCAATTTGGGACCAAATCGATACTTCGAGGCAAAATATCAACAACGTTGTCCGAGCCTTGTCCCGAAACCTCAACACTGGCTTTGGATTCTTTCCGTGGAGCCATGGCTGGAGATTGTGTTTTAGCTCTTCTGCAATAGAAATACGTATACATACAGAAGTCAGCTCACCAAGAAAATGTGCTCTGCGTAATGTAGAAATGAATTTGCTATAATGCATAACCGTTCTATATATATTCAAAAACTGGTACTCTTTCAGATGAAATCTATCAAATCATGCTCATAATTAAATTTAACCATAAAAACCCGATCTTTATTCATCGATTCGCCCTATTTCCTAATTAATGCCATAAATTTTGGTGGTTTGAAGTGTCAGTTGGCGTATGTAAGAAATAAGGTTACCTCGTAAATCGTGCAAACATCAAGAAGCGGGACGTATTGATTTAGCTTAATTAATCTTGCTTTACCAACGTTAATTAATCTTTCGCCACGCATTGTATCGGGAATTTTTCTTTAACACTTTGAACCTTTAACACCCGATATTGCGATGATCGACTTTGGTTAATAAAAAATGTAATCGTGATTAGGGGCTTAATTAATTACGTAATTATTATATTTTCCATATCGCGATTCAAAGCTTCGAAAATAAGTTTCCGGGAGGTTTGCATGCCGAGATGCGAAACCACGAGATCGCGATAATATGACTTAATAAAAAGGTAAGATAAACTCGGATTTAGTGATTAATTAGTTACGTTTATATCCTTTTCGTGATCTTGCGAGTCAGGGTTTAGACAGTATAAATTTTAAAAAAAAAAAAAAAATGTCAAGTGGTGAATTGCTGACAGAACGTTACCATGGTTTAGTTTTTACTTTTAACCTTGACACGGGTTACTAAAATAAGGACTTCATGTTCTCAGCTATCGGGGCTATGACAATAAACTTTTGGATTTGGTGAACACCGAGGTGCGAAAACCCGATGACGTTTAATCATGGTTTAGGAAAACTTTACTCCCGTTACTGCCCTGGGTAAAAAATTAAAACGATTTCGTCGTTTCATTGCTCGGGACATGTGAACTACATGATTTATAGCGTCCGACCTATGAGATCCCGAGGTAGAACAAAAAGAGGAAACATTTTTACGAAAGGTAGGACTCGCCTCGAGAGTATAATAATCATCGCTATTTGCATTGATAAAGCTTCGGAGATTTTGAAACCACAGACAGAAAATATGAAAACCATCTTTCAATTTCGGGCATTAAAAATGAAATTTGTGATGGGCTAGAAAAACAAAGGCAGCTCCAACAGTTGGAGTCAGTCAATTATAGGTGTGAAATCATGGAGTGAGAGTATGAGCGAATGGTATGAGTAGAGTTTGGGAGTATGATTGGAGAATGATCTAAGTGTGTGTTTTATGAGCGAATGGATAGGAAATTTTGGATAGAACTGATGTATCTTTTATGAGTGTGGTGTGCACCTATTGTAAGGATTGAATATGAATGAATAAGATAAGAATACATTCATTTTGGACATAGCCCAGTTGGGGTGAACCACATTAAATTCCTGTGTTATGATGTGTGTGTTGTTATGATGTGTTGGTTTACTATGTTTGTTGCACATATGTAATAGATGATTAATGGTTAATATGAATATATATATGATGGTTTTGTGCACATGTTGAATGGTTAAATAAGATGAATATGTCTTATGTTATTATGTTGATATGATTTTGTGCATAGGGTATATTGCATGTTGAATGAATGTTAGAACGGTGTCCATTCCCTTCATGAATGAAGAATGATGGTTCCTATAGTCCCCATAGGTACCTTAGGTGAGACTTCACCTACTTGCAGGTGATACCAAAAGGGCCAGTATCTTGGGATTTGCTGGTAAATTAATGTTGAACCCTGATTCTTCCCACCGTGCACCAACAAATGTGTTTGTTGTTGGGACCAAGATCTACGACTGAGGGGAATGTGGAGGCCTAATAAGGAGGAGATTGGACAATGGTTGGACATGAAGGAGATAAAATTTTCTATAGATCATAATAAGAACCCAAGGATCGGCATAGAGAAATGGCTACAAAGGTATGTGTTTACAGATTTGCATGAAATTTTCTTTGATAATTTTTTGAATATTTTAAAAGACTGGATCTAGAGATTAGTTGAACAAATCAAAATATTTTGAACTTTTGTTTTGAGAAATTGGAATCATGAGTTAATTAGGAAAGTCAATTCTACAAGAAATCGGGTATCACACATAGTAGATTATTGGTTGGATAGTGTGTTGAGAGGTTACGTTACTAAATTTTCCATAGATTGTACTCAGTCGTATAGTTTTGTTGAAAGGGAATTATTTAAGGGACCGTGTAGAAGATACTTGAAATCACTAATTACTTGGATTAATATGTTATTGTGTGAAAAGGGAGTCATAAATATGGAATCTAATTTCCCTAACAGCTAAGCATCTTCATGCACATAAAAAGAATTGGGGGATGATAAGGGGATGGTCAGGGTGTAAAGAGGGATGAATAGAAGGAATGAAGAATGGATGGGATGAGGATGTCTAGAGAAGAAGAGTGTGCAATAAACAAAGATATTGGAGTATTTTATAGTGGTAAGAGATTTAGACTGAATAAGAAGAAGATTGTGGCTAAGAGAGAGGGGCAACACAGTGATAATGAAGAAAGATACATTGGTGTGATACTTCATATTCAAGGAATTCTACACATAGAAGAAAAGATCTGCCAGCTTAGTCTAGTAGAATAATATCCCACTCAGATTAGACTCTACATCGAACCCATGACCTTGTGTGCATAACCAAGAGCTGAGGTAAGATCAGAAGCTTTGTCAGTTATAGTTAGTGAAATAAGTAAAAATAGTAGTAAGAGTAGTTAGAATAGTGGAAGTAGTGTATGAATCAGTTAGTGTTATCAAGAAATAATACCACATAGAACACAATGGTAGGAGTAGATCCCACTTTAAGAATGCATGTCTTACATGGATCAAGGGCAGAAGATCCAAAACAACATTTGTTCATTTGTGAGACAATATGGATTGTGAAAAACGTCCAATATGATGATGCGAAGATTTCATATTTGGAAACAACATTCAAATATTGTGCATTATTATGGTACATGAAATATCATACTATGACACCTACGGGACAAACCAGAACATTGGCAGAGGTAAGACAAGATTTATTGAAAGACTTCCAAAAGTCTAACTCTGAGTCGCAGTGCATTACAGAAATGAAGGATATCAAGCAGATAGTGAATGAATTAGTGTGGGACTATGATCAAATATTTAATATACTGAGGGATCGGTTAACATTCTAAGTTCCAGATGAACAACATATAGAGTGGTTTATTGTAGGATTATTGCCACATATATACTACCCTTTGATGCAACAAAAGATTGTGTCGCAATCAAAGCCTTAGAAATTTATATGAAATTAGAAGAATACCTAGTAGGAGAAAATGGTGTAGGGGTGGCTCAAGTGCAGTTACAGTTATCAGCATTGACTATTCAATTGCAGGAAATTGTGAAAGGAAAAGAAAAGTGCAACGATGTCTGGTGTGTCACATGTAGAATAGAAGGGCATCATAAGAATGAATGTCCATCTTTTCAACAGTATTTGAATATAGGAGATTCAAATCCATTAGGGGTATGGTGGGATATTTTCAAGACAATGGGTCACCACCCTATTGCGTTCTCGTTGATGCATATGTACCAGAGTACTGCAAGAAACCTATTTTATAACTTGTGTAAGTCTATCAAACATGAAGAGAAGGATTTTCGCACATTTGATTTGATGAGAGAGCACACCGCAAACATGCAAAGTCCAAGGAGAAGAATTCGAAGGAGGAGCTCTATAGTACAATACTCCAAGAGGTTATAATCAAGATGGAAGAGGAGGTTTCAAAGGCTATGGAAGAGGAGGATTTGGCAAAGGTAGAGGACCTATTATATGTTATAACTGTAATAAAATTAGACAATTGGCGTGAGACTACTTGAATCCATGCAAAACGTGCATGTATTATAGATACCTAGACCAAGCGATGAAGTATTTTCCATAGTTGATCGCGAAATAGCAAGAAAAGAGGAACGCAAATGTACATATGATCACAGTAGAAGCATGTGAAGAACAACCCAAGATAGCAGCGGTTACACATGGAGGAACTAAAACCGGAGTTGATGTGATAGATCAAGAAAATAGGATCCACCAGTGGATCCACTGTCATCTTAGTCCCTACTGGACTAAGCTAAAAGATCAAGAAAATAGAATCCTCAAATGTTACTTCTGATATAGGTGATGCACACGGGTCGTGGAATCGACGTAAGATCCATTCTAAGTAGGAATCGACGACTCTTATATTATAGGATTAAACTGGTAATTCTATTCATTTCCTTGTATGTATGGTATTCCTACGATCTGAAATATTGTGCAGGGTTCTCTCCCCTCAAACTCACTATGTCGTTCTCCTTTCTCAGCCCTAGTCTTCAGCCTCTTGTATCTTCTTCCACTGTGCAGTACTCCAAACTCAGATTCCTCTTTTGATACAGCTTCTTTGTTTCTCTTCATCCTCAGTCCCCCCCCTTCCTTCTTCATTTCTTCCTTCATTCTTTCCTACCTTCATACTATCTTATGGTCATCCCTTGATTCCCCTATGTGCAGAAAGCCCCTTAGTAATCAGAATCCATTGGAAACACACACTTGTAGAAAAACAACATTTTTATCTAGGTACCCAATGTTTTCATAAACCTTCCGCTTGGACCTTAGAAGAAATACCTCTCTACAACACTATATTACTAGGTACAATCCACTGCAAATTTTGTAATATAACCTAACAACATGTTGTCCAACCATAAATCAATTGCATGAGAAGTATTATTACTTACAAAATTCAATTGTATTACCAACTCAGGATTCCAGTTCCTCAGCGTTACAGTTATGTACCTTCCAGTATTCTCCACTAATATTTTTAACCACTCAGTTAAGATAATCGAAAATTCACCAAAGAAAATCTCATGCAGCTCTGTGTACACATACTTTTTTATCCATTTCTCGTCGCTCATCTGAGGGTTTCTATCCTCTTTCTGATAAAATTATCGTTCCTTCATTTCTATCCATTTGGTGATCTCTTTCTTAGTCGACCTCCAAAACATTCCATGAATCATAGATATTGGGTCCTGAAAACGGAACCATTTGTTGGTGTGTGGTTGTAAGACCCTAGCTTTAGTTTACTCTACCAAAAAACCTTGTATACATTGGCCCTTTCAGCATCACTTGCATGCAAGTGAATTCTAACCCAAGGAATATATTGGGGATGCAGGAAGAAATTTTCTATAGGGATGAGGGGATGGGAGGATATCATTATCTTCATTCTTACCTATCTACCTTGTGCGTAATATTCTTTTTCTCGTTTCCCTTGATTAACTAGTAAACTTTAACTATGCAACATTAGTGTGAAACAGATTACACCATAAAATTTTCACCATAACATTCATCTTTACCATGCATAAATCATCTACTACACAGATCTAGATCTAGATCTAGTTATGCATAAATAGAACATTCATGAACAATTGCATAAATATAAATCCATACACAAAATTTAACGTGGTTCACCCAAAATTTGGGCTACGTCCACAAAAATTGGCTTCTTTATTATTCTTTGTGCAATCATCTCATGCTTTCACACTATGCTTACAATAGATACATCATGACATACTTCCCCATCTTTCCTAGTTGCTCTGTAGTGCAAGCCTCTCTCTACAAAACTTTCCTAAACCTTCAGACATAGACTCTCTCCCATTCTTAGTATATTCTCTCAACATCAATAACTTTCATCCTTCAACATCCTATTCTACCTGACACATTACATATTTATACATAAAATTAGGGCTCAAAACCATATTTGTTTATCCCAAAACCCTCTGACAACTCATGATTACAACTCAATGTTTGGGCATGCTTTTCCTATATTTTTGCATGCATGCCACTTTTACATTATTGACTATTGTCCTTCCTACTTTTTCACATCTATTCACTTGTTGGCCCTTGAACAAGTTTTGGGAGATTCTTGGTCATGTTGACCTATTTTGGACTTCAATAGACTATCAACGGAGGAGCACAAGATGAAGAAGATATCACAGGATCTCGACCCCTTTTTGGGTTCTTTTTAGGTTTTTGGGATTATGTAACGGGCATGGGATGTCAGCCCATGGGTTTACCCATGTTTAGGCCTATTTTTTAATATATATATAGATGTCTAGGTAATATAGAAGAAGGGGAATGTCTAAGTTCTAGATCTATGTGATTGAAGGATTGCAAGCTATGTGCATGTTGTGTGAGACTTGTAGAACTGAGTGCAAGTCATTGTAAGAGGATGTGGAAGGTTGTGTGCCTAGATCTACTGAGGAAGGAGGATCTAGCAGCCTGCGCAGATATCCTGTCCTAGGCGAAGTAGGATTTTGAGGATCTGTGCTTATAACCAATTGATTGAAGACATTAAAGAAGAAGAGTTGGTGGACGTAGCCCCGGGGTGGGGGTGAACCACGTAAACACTATGTTGGTCCTCTTTGTGCTTGTCTTGATGTGTTTATAACTTATTTTTCTAATTACTTTGATAGAGATAGATAAAATCTTCTTATGCTTAGTGTTAATTATATGTGAGAATGTTAGATATAATCTGTATGAATATGCTTAGTGCTTGATCTACTAGATATGATCCATTTATCTATGCTAAGTTCTTAAATACATTACATCGGTGTGAATGTTGTGAAGCTCTATTTTATCAGTGAAGTAGATATTTATTGCATATTGAGGAACTGACGGTATTAAGTTCTCTATTAAGTATCATAATCACATATCTATGTCCCAACTAAGGTTGCAAACACTTGAGTCTCGCAACCACCCCTGCCTCTACCTCGGGTGAGACTTCATCTTCTTCACAAGTGTTGTTGAAAGGGCTAGTAGTTAGGGTTTTGTTGGTGTGTTGTTGTAGCGTTGAACCCTGGTTCTGGCCCTGTGCCAACAAATGGTTCTATTGCCGGGACCTAAAACTATGATTGCTGGGAATTGTCAAAGAAGAATATTTGTGAAAAGATTCATCCTGAAGTTGTGAAAACTTTGTGCGTAGATTTGTTTCCCTAGTGCGTAGTATTCTACATGACCTGTGAAGATTTGTGCCAGGAGGAAGGTCAAATTTGAAGAAAAGAGGTCAGATCTGAAGAAAAGAGGTAAGATATGTAAACTATGTGCTCTGATAAAGGTAAGAATAGTAAAACAAATCTAGATCTAAAAGCTTTGTATTATGTAAAAGTAATATAAGTGGAAATTTTTGTTTCTAGAGTATGGATCTAGGTATGTTTGATAGGTTCTGTCCTAGCTTGAAAAATAGGGCACTAATATATGAAAGAAGGCTTGACATGAGTAGATATGATAAGAATAGTGAAAGATGTGTTATACCTATGTATAGAAAGAATGTTTGGACTAAGAAATGGATGCAAGATCCTAGAAATAATTTTTGTAGGTTAGCTCCTATGATCCTAGCGCACAGTATAGGAGAAGTTGGGGATCATTTAAAAGAAAGAGAGGATTAACCCTCTATTATCATTCCAGGAAACTCTCTTAGGTTGTAAGTTAGAGATGCCTGGTAACTTAATCTTTTTGGAAACTATTTTCTCAATAATAGGTGTGGGTTTGGATCAAGATGAATATCTTAACCTCTAGATTGTATTCTCAAGACAGTCTTAACGATATTCATGCAACACAAGGCCTTCAAGAGCTATTGTCAGATATCTTTGTATAACAAATGGATAAGAAAACCAGTCAGTTAACCAAAACATACATAAACCATATATATGATGGGTCAACAAACTAGCCAAAGATTCTTATGATTCTTGCTGAACAATCAAAAGTAAGATGACAGTTACCATGGGATCATTAAACAGAGACAAAAGAACTAATTCCACTCATAATCATAGACAAAGATGAAATAAGGTATGATAGTAACAAATGAAAGAAGCTTGCAGGCTGGTATATTAAAGAAAATGTCTTTCATACAAAACAGTAGAATATAGAACTCAAAATTGAACCCTGTGTTCATCTTCAATTTTCATCTTTATAGCCTTTACAACACAGTATCTAGATCCTGAATTAATGGATCAAATATGCCTAAAATAGAAAGTCAAAACTAACTTTCAAAAGATAAGGAATGATCCTCAAAATGAGGTCAATCCCACATTTCATGGTATTCATATCTTGTAGAGTCCTTGTGCAGTGCAGAATAGCCTTCCAAGGCTAATTGATGACTCATCCAAGAGATAAAATTCGAATTTGTTGAGATGTGCAAAAAATCCCAATTTGTTGCCACCAAAATAGGTGCCAAAACCAACTTGGCTACCTTTTCTAATCCTTATTCATCAAAAATGGATCTTGAAACTGAATATATAATTCATCATCTATCCATCATGAGTGTTTTCAAATGATTTGGATCTGAAAAACCTCGATCTATGAAAAATTTAGCTTCCTCTGTCCAGTTACAGGTTTCGGTGGTTAACACCCTCTATTACAGTTGCAGAAGAGCAGGACATCTTGCTAAGGAATTACATGGAATAAGACCTAGTTGTCTTTGTTGCAAAGCTATGGACCATGAAGTGTTAGATTGCCCTAGACTTATTGATAAGATTGAAGGAATGAATCTAAACCAGGAAAACCCTAAGGCAAATCCAGAAATGACAGAATCCCAAAAAGAATCAGAGAAAGTATTGTTACAGATGAAAGAAACCTTGAATGAGCACCAACATATCAGCTTATCAGAGATCTTCAAAGATAAAGAATGCATCGAAGAAATAATAAGAGACTTCAACATTGACTGTGTTATGGATGAAGAAACACAGGTGAATATCATGACAGAGAGAACTTGGGAAGCTATAGGGAGTCCTACTATGATTCCTTCAATAGGAGGAGTAGGATTATTCAGAGGAAAATTGGTAAACCTATGTGGAAGGCTCACTCAGATACCTATGAATGCCAATGGAACTTTGACAGAGGAAGATTTTGAGATTATTAAATTTATTGAAGACAATGCCCCATTTACCATGTTACTAGGAAAACATTGGATTGATAGAGATCAAGCCAGACGAAAGGAGAAGAAGAAGTTTTGGAGCAGAATAAATAAGAGTTAAAATATTTCATGACCAGAAGGATCACACACTTGATTGAAGAAAAGGAGAAAAGATCGAAGTTGTTTAACACTAGAGGCCTAGATGTCGAAGATGGAAGAGCATTAGAAGACCCATAGAAGACTAAAGTACCTATCCCAGATAAAGAAGAGGTATTACCCCTGAATCCTAGGAAAGAATCTCAACAATGCACAGTGACTATGTCAAACAAAGATGAGAATCGGAATGGAAAAAGACATACCAAGATGAAGCTCACTAGAAAGAATGCTAGGAAGATAAGTCGGAAGAGGGCTAAGATTCAAAAGTTACAAAAATTTCCAGAGGGAACTCCATAGGGGGGAAAGTTGCAAAATTGGAGCTTCATCAGGATATCAGAACAACAACACATGACACTTTGCCATGGCGAAGAAATATAATCATTTGGGACATTATAACCGTTCGATTTCTGCCCCAAACGAGTAGAAAGGCAATTAAGACTTGACACCAGACCATTGGACCGTGCCATAATGGACTAAATAGAGTTAATGAAGGCTCCATACCCTTTGCAATAGACCCATTTCCGAGTCACCTATTTATCCTGTCGCTCCATGCACTAAGAACACTTTTGCTAACCAAGAGTTTGAGCCCATAAACTAAGTGAATTGTATACAATGATCATTGTGCTCTTGTTGTTTATTCTAGTACAGTGTCTAAGTTAATTTGACCCCGATCTAATTAATCCCTAGCACGTATGTCCGAGGAAATCAATGCAGTTGAAGAATCAGTGACATAATTTCTCCTTGACTTGATGACTGAAAGAGTCATGTCAAAGAGAGGATTATCCACAAGTGTACAAGCATCATCCATGAGAGGACTACTAGCCTCTCCGTCAACTTCTTGAGTCGAACCATCCCGACCATCTGATGAGAAGTGAACCAAGCACAGGGATGATCTCGTGAATGCTAAGTTGATTCTAAGCATATTACCCACCTATAAACCACCTATGAGCGACACAATAAATTGAGACGGTGTGCCCAGAGATTTTGATTACGCCTTGGTCACTGCGTACCTCCAAAGGGGATATGCACAGTTTGCACATACCAAGAAAAGATCGCAGTGTTGAAGTTTAGTGACTTCAACCTTGGTGACAGGAAATTCTATAACATTCTCGCCCCACATAAATACCTAACCAGAAAAAAGGGAAAGAATTCTAAGATCTTCCCTCAGTCATGGACTATGAACCTCGCGCAGTCTACACTGCTCAACGTCATGAAAATTCCTCATTTCAGAAGACACCAAGAGGTGAATTCATGTGTCAAGTTGTTGTTTTCCTGTTACCATGGAGGATAATTATGGTTAAACTTTTGTATCATAGTGGATAAGATGTTGATCAATCAAATCATAGGGTTGAGTATGCAAGGCCCTGACCCACAGGATTTTTATCCCAGAAAAACCATGGATCGTTCTCTCGCATAGAGGATCAAGGACACCTATGGTGATGTCGAGAAGGGAATGTGAGGCTACAAGGTATCTTCTATCTAGAGTAGCGCAGTGCACCTTGCCTATCAATTGATCGCAATAAAGTTAGTACAAAAGAACCGACCCATCCAAGTCACTGGTTTTGTATTTGACCTCACAAGGAAGTGCACGGAGGGCTTACAAATGAATTGGGTGTAGTACCTAGTGAACCAATTAGAAATCAATTGTAGACAAGCCCAAGATCAAGGGTATGAATTTCATTTCAGTTGGCTATTGATCCTAATCACTTTCATTGCCTGGTAGATGCTGAAAGGTGCAACCTTCCCGGACATCGAGCCCTTTGAACCTTTGGCTGCAAAGTTCAGTACATTATGGTATTCCAGTGACATGAATAAGAAATGGCAGTCAAATTTTGTGGTCCACACATACTACAACCATTTGAAGGTATCCATACAGTCTAAGCCTTACATAACTCCGAATAATTTACACAGGTTCCGACCTTTGATGAAATTCAGTGCTGATAGGCATTTCATTTATATCACAATGTGCATTGATGAACATAAGCAATAGTTGCAGTCCTACTACAAGTTGACAGAGGAGGACTTGGAGGAGATCACCAAGGAATGGTCAGTAGACCTCCTTATTCCAGCAGACCCTGTAGATATATCCTACATAGACATCCCATAAACTGCGTCGGATACACCCAGACCTAGCAAGATAAAGAAGACTGAAGAGGTCCAGGGCTTAGCCAGTACATCCGTGAAGACTGCTTCCATCTCACCAGAGAAAGGGGGTGATGGAGAAGAGATAGATGGCACCAAAGACCAGCAAAATAAAGGCGAGGTAACATCTCCTAGAGACGAGGAGGACCCCTCAAAGAAAAGGAAGGTTTCCCCTCCGAAGCCTTCTTCCAAGAAGAAGTTGAAAGAAAAAATGACCAAGTTACAGACTATACTCACCCCAGATTATTTTGATTTCATCGTAGCAGCCCTAAACGATGCTTCACTTGAGATAGCAGAAAAAAGAAGAGGCTAAGAAGGAGGTGTTGTACAATAGAATTGAGGTTGAGCTCCAAGGGGTGCAACAAGCACTACAATCCATCCACGCAGTCTTCACTGCACCTCTGCCATTAGGAACACCAGAACTGGGAGATGAGCCAACTCAACTCCATCGAATAGCTGATACATTTAAAGCTCGCCTTCGACAAACACAAGAAGAAACAACACAAGCCACCTAGGCTTTGGAAAAAGTACAGGGAGTCCTTCTAGAGAAACACAATACTGAAGAATGGGAAAATTGTTCTCTCTAAGCGAAGTGGGATGAAGAAAAAGAACAACTGCAGCAAAGCAAGGAACAATTTCTCATAGAGAAACTTGAAGTAAAGGAAATGGTCAACAAAGAACTTCGCTCTGTAACAGTTGTAGAAGTACAGACCGAAGAGAGAGTTCCACAGTAGGTGGCACAACTTAAAGAAATGATCTAGAATCTCCAACATCGCATAGCATATTTAGAACTATGCATTGTGCCCAAGACCCCACAATATGTAAGAGACCTAAGGGAAGAAACTTCCCGCAGCACAGCTGACAGACTAAAAGCTCTTTCCCTTGAATGCGAGCAACTGAGTAACCACAGCGCCCAAACATATGAGAACCTCATCGAGAATCTGGAATTACAGTCACTAGAATCGCAACTCAAGCAAGCGAAGCATCACGTAGACACACTACAAGTGAAACTGAAGGCCCTATCAGCCACTGAAAGAATGAAGTGGTCTCAAGAGAAGCGCACCAGCCAACAACAAATCCATACAATTCAAAGAAAATTTATGGAAGTCACTCAACGTCTCCAACCAGTACAAGATAAGGCATGCCAATTATTCACAAAGTTAGAGATTCGAGGAGTAGAGCTAGAATAGGTTGTCACCATAGCAGAACAACACCTAGAAGGTCCAGTGAATGATGCAGTAATCTAGGAGTTCATCGAGCAAGAGGTTTTAGCACAGCAGCAGGTTGAAGCAACTTGAGCCAAGCTCGAGGCATTCGAGGCAAAACTAGTCAGACCAGAGTGAATCGGGATGAGTCATAGGTGAGTGTTGGGGGCATGTTGGCCCTTGACCAAGTTTTGGGAGATTCTTGGTCATGTTGACCTATTTTGGACTTCAACAGACTGTCAAAGGAGGAGCACAAGATGAAGCAAGGATCACGGGATCTCGACCCCTTTTTGGGTTCTTTTTGGCTTTTTCAGATTATGTAACGGGCATGGGATGTCGTCCCATGGGTTACCCATGTTTAGGCCTAGTTTGTAATATATATATATATATATATATATATATATATATATATATATATATATGTCTAGGAAATATATAAGAAGGGGAATGGCTAAGTGTTAGATCTATGTGATTGAAGGACTGTAATCTCTGTGCATCCTGTGTGAGACTTGCAGAACTAAGTGCAAGTCATTGTAAGAGGTTGTGGAAGGTTGTGTGCCTAGATCTACCAAGGAAGGATGATCTAGCAAGCTGTGCAGATCTCCTGTCCTAGGTGAAGTAGGATTTTTGAGGCTATGTGCTTGTAACCGATTGATTGAAGACAATAAAGAACAAGAGTTGGTGGACATATCCCCAGGGTGGGGGTGAACCACGTAAACACTTTGTTGGTCCTCTTTGTGATTTTATTGATGTGTTTATAACTTATTTTTTTAAGTACTTTGATAGAGATAGATAAAACCTGCTTATTCTTAGTGTTAATGATATGTGAGAATGTTATATTTGATCTGTATGAATATTCTTAGTGCTTGATCTACTAGATCTTATCCATTTAACTATGCTAAGTTCTTAAATACATTATATCAGTGTGAATGCTACGAAGCTCTGTTTTATCAGTGAAGTAGATATTGATTTCATATTGAGGAAATGATGGTGTTAAGTTCTCTGTTAAGTATCATAATCACAAATCTATGTCCCAGCTAAGGTTGCAGACACCTGAGTCTCGCAACCACCCCTGCCTCTAACTCGGGTGAGACTTTGTATTCTTCCCAGGTGTTGCCTAAAGGGTTGGTAGTTAGGGTTTTGTTGGTGCATTGTTGTAGCATTGAATCCCGGGTCTACCCCTATGCCAACATCGCTTTTGCATGCCTAACTGATTTTGCACACACCCTCATTCTTCGTTCTTCAAAATGCATGTCCAACAGTATATATTAAACTTTTTTGTGTGCTTATTGTTAGCTTGGATGCAACCTTTTTATAATAAAATATTATCCAATTTCACTTGATGATAGGGCCATATAAAATTTGTCACCAAAATTACCCCCGAGGGTTAGCTCAGTTGGTCATGAGACAAATGTGAAAACTCTCCCCTAGTGAATTGGGGAGGCCACTGGTTCGACTCTCTTAATTTCCTCAAGGTTAGGATCCATTAATAGGGATGGATATTTACCCTTTTTACCATCCATGGATCATGGGAAAGTACTCGAAGGGTTTTCTACAAGGATTTTCTTGGAAAAAAGTTATCACCACAACACCCTAATAGGACACAAGAATGGCAATGTCAAGGGACATTCAATAGGAAAATTGAATCCAAAGCTTACAGAACATGCTCCATTAGTGCTATGAAATATTTTAGGATATCCAAAAATTAAGTAGATTAGTCTCCTTACAAAAACACATCCTTTCATTAGATTAGAGTATAATAGAGAAACATATTCCTAGGGGTATTTCAAAGAAGATTGTGAAGAATATTATATGGATAGTTGTCATTTCTAGGAAGACAACTAATCATGTATTCTCTTTGCTAAATCTACTCTCCCATATGATGTTAACATCATTGAAGAAGTTAGGATCATCTTATGACTACTAATTTTATGTTTTCATCTTCTCTTGTGGTATTTTTCCTCCTAGATCCACACCGGACCTATAAAAACTATGTGGATGATATTTTGGATATATATTTAGATCCACGTAACCATGGAGGGTAATTTGGAACACCATACTCATCCATTTGTTACATTTAGGATTCATCACTTGATAATCAACATGAGCACCTATACATGGGACTCACGTTTATGGACAACTTCTTGGACTACTTCAATGTTGCAAAAAACACTTGTACATGGGACATTGGTTTCCTAGACTACTTCAACATTTTGGTCAACACTCACATGTAGGACCCAGGTTTGTGGTTGTACATCACCACTACAAGTGTTGAGGGTAATTTCTTTTGAATTGGGGTGGAATGGTGGGATCCTCCCTAGGGGTGTAACAAGGGAGCAAAGGGCCCACTAGAGTTAATAATAGTGTATGTATAGTGGAAATTTAATGTGAGGTGGATTGGGTCCATTGTGTTTGTTATTATTAAATAATTACCACTAAAGAGTCAGCCTTTAATAAATGTATTTTGGAATCATTAAATAAGGCCCACTAGGTAGTTCGCATTGGGTTATGATTACAGTTTTCTAGATAGATATAAATAAGGATGGATTCCTTATGAATTAGGTATTGGAGTATATGTTTTTGGAGCTTCTCTCATTATGAGGTTGTCGTGTTGAAGAGGCAAGTAAACATGAGTTGATCCTTCCATAAAAGGATCATTATATGGTTTTTCCCTGCCTTAAGAGTTTTGATACGAAATAATGTGTAAACATTTCTAATATATTATTTATTATTCAATTTTAATGGATAACAATCATAATAGTTATCATATCAAGTGAGGAATAAAATTATGTTGATGGAAATGAAGCATGAAATGTACATGTTCGATTTGAACATTTAACTTGTGGATGTGCATTTTATTATGGATTCTACTATGCTAATTTTATTATGGATTCTATGTTGAAATGTTCTTAATTACTATAACACATTATAATTTATCATTAACATGTTTTATTGTATTATAATGAAATAGGGAAATAAAATTTTACATATAAGTACAATTTTTCACCTACATATACTCCTTCATGTAAAAATAAAATTAACACAATCAACTAGTATTGGCAATATTACATTATGTTTCATTATGAAAAAGGATGTAGAGTACCTTTTAATATTAATACACTACTAATTAATTGGTTTCTTCTTTGAAAAAATCATGACCCTATCTGAGCACACACCCTCCATATCAGTCCAGGGTTCATATATGGATCTTAACCTTGGAGGAGGTCACCCTACCTGTTTAAATATAGAATCCCTTGTCTTTTAACCATTGGTTTCAGCATTAGGAAAGGCCCCAAAACACCAACCTTCACAGTTTTTGAAGAGATTAGAAATTATTATTGAATTCATGTTACTTGCCTCCTCCTCTTAGCATATGGATTTTGTCTTTAGTGGATTATGAATTGAACGATTAATTCACTAAAGTATGTTCATCACCTAGATATATGGAAAACTAGGTTCAGAGAAAATGGAAATTGTTTATCAAAGGAAAACTTACCCATTACTTTTGTGGCAGACATTTCTATGCATTTATGTTCAAAGCCAAAGAAGACAAGGACCTCATTTTCAAAAATTACCCATACTTATTTGGAATCAGAGGAATGTATTTAAATTAATGGACATTATATTTTAATCATGAACATGATGCTCCCTCACGTGTCCTAGTTTGGGTTTGTCTCCATTGCTAGAATGAATATATGATGCATAGCATTGGTTACACCATGGACCATTACATAGACTAATTTGAAGCAATTATGTTGACCCTAGACAACTAGAAGCACATTCAACCCATAGAATATGAAAAAATTCCATTTATATGCAATATATGTCATGAATATGTTCACTTCATGAAGGATTAAAACTAAAATATACATGCTGCATAATTGATCCCAAATAAGGAAGACTAATGGAAGACCATCAAGAACAATATGAATGTTAGGTAGGTAGCCTCCACATCTATTCTAAAAACAACCCCTTCATCTCTAGGCTCAATATTCCCTTTTGGATCTAAACATGCAATCATGCAACCTTAAGCAATTGAGCATATACCTAAAAATTTCTCAACTCTAGCACCAAAGTCACCACAACATATCAGGGGAGGAATATCGATATATCAAAATAAAAAATAGGAAATCATATCACAAGAAGACCCAATTCCTTTATTTGAAATATTAGTTTCCTCAAGACCCACTTCAACTACATCAATTCCACCCAACATGGCTATTGAGGTAGAGAACCATGGACTCTTGTCTCCCACAATAAATCACGATTCTCTATCAAACTGGTTGAAAGAAATTAATAATGTCCTTCAAAAAAAATATTTTCCTTCAAGCATTATAACTAGAAAAATTCCCATCAATGGCATGAAGGAGAGGACAAATAGGATGATGAAACAATAGAAAATTTTCCTAAAACTGCAGGAAGGAAACCAATAAAAAAAAGAGAAATTATAGCCAACAAAGAAAAAGTTTTGGGAATTCAAACAACCCTATAAATGTCCCTAGGAATTGGGTCTATAAATTCCAAAAATCATGGTGTAAATTCTTCATTTCAAGGAAAAAGTGAAAATTACATACAGAAATAATGATTATAGTCTCTTGGAATTGTATAGGATTAGGAATTCAGTACAAGGAAGAAGCTTTGAGAGACCTAATGAGAGCCAAACATCCCACCATTCCCCTTCTCCAGGAGACCCTTGTCTTGGGAGTTAAATTTTTCTTTAATGTTCAAAGTTACATTAAAATCATAGCAAGTGTTGGTTTGGTGTTTTGACTATTTTTTTTCAATGGACAAGTCCTTTTTGTATGCGACAATTATATATTATATTCTATCATTTAGCCATTTTAAAGGTATTATCAAGATGTATACATCAATTCGCCATGGAATCCCACAAGGTATGTATAATCATCATTTTTTCAATGGTTTTACGATTAATTCATCTCATTTAATTGATTATGAAGATCTAACGTTCTGGTTAGCTTGCAATAGGTCGAAATCATGATTTGATCCTCCATCTAGTCCCTTGTCTAGAACTCCATATGGCACTCAATCCAACACTCGAAGCGCAAAAGAGTTGGTGGTTAGCACATTGGTGGCCTTTGATGGATTAATCATAGATATGGTTTTTATTCCCACTCATTCCCTCCAGCTATGAAGCTCGACGCATTTGGGATTGGGTAGTTGCAACAGCTGCTAAGTGGAGTGCGCAAGACTATTAAGGAAGATGCTTGTGTTATAACAAATTTAATGAAATTATTATTTTTAGAGAGTGTTGACCCTTCCAGTGGTTGACCTCTCAAGCTCTATAATAATCTATAAATACCACTATCTATGACATGAAGAGGACATGAATTTTATTATTTACATAGACATTATCTCTATTTTGTTGTATACTCTATTTTTATGATCAATGCTAATGTTGTGTTAGCTTAGTGACTATGTTTTCCTATTGAAGTGTTTCCACAACCTTCTGGGGGGGCCACCATTGGTCTGGATCACTTTATAAACTGTGTGTGTCACAAAGTGTGTGGGAACATCCATGGTTGTGTGTTGATATTTAGACTCCTAACATTTTGTTTGCAGGTTGTATAAGCGGTATAATTATATTGTTATGTATTTTTCTCCCTATATTTAAATTACTCTATAGAGTACTAATTTAGATAGTGTTTATTTATCAAGTTGTAATTTCAAATACTCTCTATAGGCTTGTTTCATTTGCTAATAATAATAATAATAAACTTTTGGGTGTTTTAAGAACCCTAGACACTAATCCCTGTGTGAGGCAGGACCCATCAACCAACATAATGGATTTGAAGGTGACCATTAGTTTGGGAGAACTCTCTCAAATCCTAGAAGCAACTGGGATTTCTTCTTTTCAGGAAGAATGCATCTTGACAATAGTCATGAACTTATCTACCTCTTTGGAAATTATAAAAGAACCAAAGTACCATGAGCTAAAAAATGATTTTACTTTCCAAAATGAAAAGGAAGATGAACAATTATGGACTACATCTAGTGGAGAGAAATCACTAATACCTGAGATTAAGGAGTTCTAAACCTTCATCTCAATAGATCCTTCATGTACTTAAGAAATGAATCATCCATAAGATAAGGATCTGCATAGCATGATGAAGGAGAGCATAGAAGTTACGTTTGATGAACATCAAGATTACATTGAAATTTGGTTTCAAGAGGTCTTCAAGCCACAATTCTATTCTCTTCTTCAACACCTTCTGATGCCAAAACAAGTAGGTTGGTTGGTTCTTCAGATCCAGGTAATCATTGTGGTAATTTTTTCATATGTGGATATGGGTATGTTTCTTATCTTGCTTCGCACATGGTTACATTGCCAAAGTTATTACACTTGAATAAATGTTTTCCTTTGTTTTTAGGTAGAGTAGGATAATGAATAAATATTGTATGTTGTTGGTTTAGCTTAAATTTTAAGACAACCCCACTTTGCATTTTTTTTTTTTTTAATAAAGGAACTAAGATAAAGATAGTATTGATAGTTTAATACTGGAAACCAAAACATCTCTGGATCTTTATTTCCATTATTACATGCATATTTCAGACCATCAATAATAATAGTAGCCTGAAGGGAAACTTAAAATAAATTATGGGGATTTACTTAAATTTTCAAGGTCTACATCGTAATACCTATAGGTAACTTGTACATCCTAGTTTCATATAAGATCTTATTATTCAACCATCCTTATCAAATAGTAGCAGGAGAGTGGATGCCACTCTTACTTGTGAGGGAACACTACTATAATTATATATGAATAAGATATACTTTGGGACTAGAGACACCTTTAAGTCATTCTCTTACGGCCTCATCCACTTCACATTAAGTAAGTTTGACCATGATATGTCTTTGTATTAATATAAATGCATAGGTTTATTTTTCATGCGAACAATCTTTTATGGGAAATTTATAGAATGTCCTCCAACCCATATACCATCCCATTCCATAAAACAGTTTTCAGAGTTGCCTCCCCATCTCATTGCGAAATAAATACATACATACAAATATTAAGGATGGTGGTAAAGGCTGTAATATGGGTGTAAGAGGCTAACCCACTGAGATACTGAACAAGTCTGTTGGCAACGCGTACCAGCCTATGATATGACTAGGAAAACCCATCAGGGTATTGAACAGGCTCGTTGGAAATGGGGCATTCTGCCTGGAAGAGGATATTTCTTCAATATCAAAGTTACCCCATCGGGGTACTGAACAGGCTTGTTGGAAATGGGTTCTAACTTTGATGTCTCTTACTATGCCTAATCTATATTTGTCTGTATGAATGATATACTTGTGTAAATCCTTAAGAAGAAGCATGCATGGTTGAACAAAAAGGGCTAAATAAATCTCATCTAATTGCCATTTGAGAATGTCTGTAAGTTTCACTTAAGACCCTTTCATTTAATTCATACTATATCTAGGATGTCACTATCCTAGTAGTGGGACCCATAAGTTTAGGAGTCCAATAAACTCAAATACAAACTTTATCCATATTACTTGAATAACAATAAGCCTTTGAGAAAGTAAGAAGGGATGACTGGTTTTCCTATGGGTGTTATAGATCATCTATACCCTCATGTTTTCTATACAAGGACATGAGGAAAATCCCCTGTCACTACTTATATGGTCTTCATGAGAATAAACTATTATTATCTGAAAAAAAATTATGTATTAAGAAAGATGAACTAGTATGGTGTCGTTTTGGTTATTCCCATAACATAACATTAATACTTCGTTTTTCTAAGTTCTATTTTTTCTTAGAATAATAATGTTGGCTTCATTTTCCTGAATATTTCTTACTGACTATTGTTGAAAATATATATATTTTTTTTCATGGCACAAGGATGTGCCATATCTTAGGCATGGGGGAAAGGGTTTCGTGAGCTAAAAAAAAAAAAAATGCCCATCTGTATTGCAATCCCATGAAAAGAGGAAGTAGGATTTCTGTCAAAATTATGTCATATTGTCTTTTTAGAATATATCAGGCTATTATATAAGTAGGATTTTGTATTGGCATGATAAAACTTTATACTTTTGACATAATTTTATGTGTATAATTAAAAATCCTATTCATAATTCCCCATTGCCTTTGACACCTATTGATTTTAAACCTAAGAAGCTACAACATTTTCCTTCGCTTCCTACAAAGAGGAGAGGATATAATTGATTCAAGGGGAAATCCTTTCGAAGAAGCACCCGGAGTATGAGTGGAAATCCCAATATAAAACCTCCAACTACTTCAGATCATATTCAATTGTCTTCAAATCATGAGAGCCCCCATAAAAGACTAAAAGAAGTTTATGTAGAAGAGTGTAAGCCCGATAAAGAGGTCAAATATGAACCTATTACACTAAGTCTCCCTCACAAAAACATTGTTACTCCTTCCTCCCAGATTCCTATACCGTATTCTAAAGTTGATATACCTTCTACATGTATCAAGGAACCCAATCCTTCCTCTCTTGAGCCATATGATCAAACCCCAACTATTGAGAATTTTTAACAAGAAAATTCTCATCTTATTCAACCATTGGTAGAATGAGAAGATGTGGATCAACATTTGCATCATGACAATGTTGTCCTACAAGAAAAAGTAAACTCTTTTTAGTGATTGGTTAATCAAATGACCACCACCAATCACAGTCTCAGGATGTAATTGAAACATCGCAAAAGGCCTAAGAAAAAGTCCCCAAGGCAAGAGGGATAAGCTTCTAAATCCAATCCACCCCCTCCTTCATGAGTATAGTTATGTCAGGTGATCCATTTTTGTTTGCAGAGGGACCTGCAAATCCTTAGGCATGGGAGAAATGTTGGTTTGGTGTTTTGACTATTTTTTTTCAATGGCCAAATCCCTTTTGTATGTGAAATTTATATATTATATGATCTCATTTACCATTTTAAAGGTATTATCAAGCTTTATACATCAATTCGCCATGGAATTTCACAAGGTATGTATAATCATCATTTTTGTAATGGTTTTACGATTAATTCATCTCAGTTAATTGATTATGAATATCTAACGTTCTAGTTTTCTTTCAACAGGTCGAAATCGCAATTTGATCCTCCATCTAGTTCCTGGTCCAACACTCCATCCAACACTTGATACGACACGCGATCCATCATTCAATCTGACACTCAGAGCACACAGGAGCTAGTGATTAGCACATTAGTGACCTTTGATGGATGAATTAGAGATATAGGTTTTATGCCCACTCGTTCCCTCCAGTTATGGATCTCGATGCATCTTGGATTGGGTAGTTGCAACAGCCGCTAAGTGGAGCGCACAAGACTGTTAAGGAAGATGCTTTTGTTAGAATGAATTTAATGAACTTATTGTTTTTAGAGAGTGTCGACCCTTCTAGTGGTCGATGTCTCAAGCTCTATAATAATATATAAATACCATTTTCTATGACACGAAGAGGACATGAATTTTATTATTTACACAGACATTATCTCCATTTTGTTGTATACTCTATTTTTAAGATCAAATCCAATGTTGTGTTAGCTTAGTGACTGTGTTTTCTTATTGAAGTATTACCATGACCTTTTGGGGGGGATACTATTGGTTTGGATCACTTTCTAAACTGTGTGTGTCACAGAGTGTGTGTGGACGTCCATGGTTTTGTGTTGATATTTAGACTCCTAACATTTTGTTTGCAGGTTGTAGAAGCAATCTAATTATATTGTTATGTCTTTTTCTCCCTAGCCGTAAATTACTTTGTAGAGTACTAATTTAGATAGTGTTTATTTATCAAGTAGAATTTGAAATGATCTTTGTAGGTTTGTTTCAATTGCTAATTTTTTTATAGCATCAGCATGATAGGATAGAAATGGACTTTGAATTATGATCTCCAATAGCATCTTAGTTGATTTTGAGCATGATATTCAATGGTAGCTTAGTTAACTTTAGGTTATGATTTTTAATGAAATACCAGTTTTGAATCTGAGTTATGATTTATAATTAGCATTATTCAAGAGTTTGTAGGTTTGCACAGAGTATTTTCATTGTCATATTAGTTATGAGTTTGAATTAGGATTTATGATTAAGTGTTAATTATGAGTTTATAGCTTTTCTTGAATTATTGATTTTGAACAAAGTATTTTTCAGTATTAGTGATGATTGATGATTAAATATCTTATGCACATTGTTTGAAAATCATATGGATACCAAGAACACCTAATGTTGCTTTTATGATGGAAAAAATTTCTATAGATTGCCTTATCCATACTCTACATTCCTTTGTAGAAGTTAGCATTGAGTTAATTCCACTTGAATTGTCATTAGTGGTTAGATTCCATCGTGATGTCATTCAACACCATAGACACAATCATCACATTTGAATATTGTCACAACACAATTTCTTTCAGTTAGATAGATTAGTGTTTATTCACTACAAGATAGAAATAATTGTGAGTTCTTGCTTTTCTTGCTTGCAGTTAGGTAGATTAGTGTTTATTCTCTACAAGATAGGAATAATTGTAAGTTTTTCTTTAAGAATAGAGTTCACTATAAAGAATTGATTTTTAATGATAGTTTTCTTTATGAGTTCACTGCCCATGAACATAGGTTGTTTTTAAAGAAAGATATTTTCTTTTATTCAATATTTGTTCATTTAGAATAATGAATTTATCATTCCTAGTTGTAGATTACTTTGTAAATTTAGAGTAAAGGTCTTCATTATTTGAGTTTATTGGCATTAGATTATATTAGGCTAGGCTAGGATAGATTAGAGATCTAGACCCGCACATAAAGTGCTGGCACCTCAAAGCTTACGAGCCACGGGTTGACAATTTAATATCAAAATAGATAGCATATATTTTACTCGACATTTTTGAAATGTTGGTTTGGTGTTTTCAAGATTTATACATCAATTCTCCATGGAATCACACAAGGTATGTGTAATCATCATATTTGAAATGGTTTTACGATTAATTCATCTCAGTTAATTGATTATGAATATATAAATTTCTAGTTTTCTTGCAATAGTTTGAAATCATGATTTGATCCTCCATCTAGTCCCTTGTCTGGCACTCCATCAAACAATCAATCTGGCACTCCATCTGACACTCAGAGCGCACAGGAGCTAGCGGTTAGCACATAGGAAACCTTTGATGGAAGAATCAAAGATATGGGTTTTATGCCCACTCGTTCCCTCCATCTATGGAACTCGACACATCTGGGATTGTGTAGTTACAGTAGCCGCTAAGTGGAGCACACAAGACTGTTAAGGAAGATGCTTCTGTTAGAACGAATTTAATGAACTTATTGTTTTTATAGAGTGTTGACCCTTCTAGTGGTTGACCTCTCAAGATCTATAATAATCTATAAATACCATTGCTTATGACATGAAGAGGACATAAATTTTATTATTTACACATACATTATCTCCATTTTGTTGTATACTTTGCTTTTATGATCAATTCCAATGTTGTGTTAGCTTAGTGACTGTGTCTTCCTGTTGAAGTGTTGTCATGACCTTCTAGGGGGGCCACCAGTGGTCTAGATCAATTTCTGAACCGTGTGTGTGTCACAGACTATGTGTGAATGTCCATGGTTGTGTGTTGATATTTAGACTCCTAACATTTTGTTTGCAGGTTGTAGAAGCAGTCTAATTATATTGTTATGTCTTTTTCTCCCTAGTTGTAAATTACCCTGCAGAGTACTAATTTAGATAATGTTTATTTATCAAGTTGTAATTTCAAATACTCTCTGTAGGTTTGTTTCATTTGCTAATTTTTATTTTAGCATCAACATGATAGGATAGAAATGAATTTTGAATTACGATCTCTAGTACCATCTTAGTTGATTTTGAGCATGATCTTCAATGATAGCTTATTTAACTTTATGTTATGATTTTTAATGAAATCCCAGCTTTGAATTTGATTTATGATTTCTAATTAGCATTATTCAAGAGTTTGTAGGTTTGCACAGAGAATTTTCATCGTCATTTTAGTTATGAATTTGAATTAGGATTTATGATCAAGTGCTAATTATGAGTTTATAGCTTTGCTTGAATTAGTGATTTTGAACAAAGTATTTTCCAGTATTAGTGATGATTGATGATTGAATCTCTTCTGCACAATGTTTGTAAATCATATGGATTCCAAGAACACCTAATTTTTCTTTTATGAT
Organism: Picea glauca; assembly: GCA_000966675.3. Classification (NCBI taxonomy): domain Eukaryota; kingdom Viridiplantae; phylum Streptophyta; class Pinopsida; order Pinales; family Pinaceae; genus Picea; species Picea glauca. The sequence continues at coordinate 318,165 of JZKD02S1623788.1, read as the reverse complement.
GGAAAAACTTTCTATAGATTGCCTTATTCATACTCTACATTCCTTTGTAGAAGTTAGCATTGAGTTAATTCCACTTGAATTGTCATTAGTGGTTAGATGCCACCGTGATGTCATTTGAAACCATAGACACAATCATCACATTTGAATACCGTCACAACACTCTTTCTGTTTGTTAGATAGATTAGTGTTTATTCACTACAAGATAGAAATAATTGTGAGTTCTTGCTTGCAGTTAGGTAGATTAGTGTTTATTCTCTGCAAGATAGGAATAATTGTAAGTTTTGATTTAAGAATAGAGTTCACTATAAAGAATTTATTTTTAACGACAGTTTTCTTTATGAGTTCACTTCCCATGAACATAGGTTGTTTTAAAGAAAGATAGTTTTCTTTGATTCAATATTTGTTCACTTAGAATAATGAAATTATGATTCCTAGTTGTAGATTACTTTGTAAATTTAAAGTAAAGGTATTCATTATTTGAGTTTATTGGCATTAGATTAGATTAGGCTAGGATGGGCTATATTAGATCTCTAGACCCACACATACAGTCCTAGCACCTCGAAGCCTACGAACCCTAGGTTGACAATTTGATGTTGAAATAGATAGCATATATTTTACTCGGTATTTTTGGCGTCATTGTCGGGGAGGTGCTAAATGGATTAGACCGTAGGTAGGTAAGTTGATTTTAATTACACAACAAGGGGGAGGAGAAACTTTAAGATGAGAGGTAATAACCTACGCATCCATTTTAGTGGGTTGCTCCAAAGCCTTGTTGTTCCCATTCCTCAAGTGTGTGTACTTTTTCTGCAAGTTTTCTTACTTTTATTAGTTTGTTTACTTTTCTTAGTTTGTTTACTTTCCCACAAGTGTGCTTTATTTCCTTCACAGTGTGTTTACTTTTCCACAATTTCTTTTTCCTTCCAGTGTGCTTATTTTACTCCAATATTTCTTTCTTTTATTTCTTTTATGCAAGTTTTATTTCTTTCATGCAAGTGTGCTTCCCTTTCACAAAGTGTGTTTATTTTTCCTTCCAGTGTGTTTACTTTCATACACATGTGAGTTTGATTTCATTCTTGCAATTGTATTTATTTTATGCTTTGATTTTTTTCCTGCAAGTGTGATTTATTTTATGCAAGCGTGGTGTGTTTGTTTTGCAGAAATATTCTTTAAATATGTATTTCATTTTTTAGGTAGTTGTGATTAAAATCTTAAAAAAATCTATAATAATAATAAAAAAAAATGGGTGTTTTAAGAACCCTAGACACTAATCTCTGTGTGAGGTAGGACCCATCAACCAACATAATGGATTCTAAGGTGACCAATAGTTTGGGAGAACCCTCTCAAATCCTCGCAGCAGATGGGATTTCCTCTTTTTAGGAAGAACACATCTTGACAATATTCATGAAATTAAATACCTCTTTGGAAATGATAAAAGAACCAAAGTCTCATGAGCTACAAAATGATTTTCCTTTCCAAAATGAAAAGGAAGATGAAACATTATGGACTACATCTAGTGGAGAGCGATCACTAATACACGAGATTAAGGAGTTCTCAACATTCATCTCAACAGTTCCTTTATGTACTTCAGAAATCAATCATCCAGAACAAGAGGATCTTCATAGCATGATGAAGGAGAGCATAGAAATTATTGTTGATGAACATCAAGATTACATTGAAATCTGGTTTCAAGAGGTCATCATGCCACAATACTATTCTCTTCTTCAACACCTTCTGATGCCAAAACAAGTAGGTTGGTTGGTTATTCATATCTAGGTAATCATTGCGGCAAATATTGCATATCTGGATATGGGTATGTTTTTTTATCTTGCTTCACACATGGTTACATTGGAAAATTCCTTACACTTGAATAAATATTTTCCTTTCTTTTTAGCTAGAGTAGGATAATGAATAAATGCTATATGTTGTTAGTTTAGCTTAAAGTTTAATACAACCCCACTTTGTGTTTTCTTTTCTTTCTAATAAAGGAACTAAGATAAAGATAGTATTGATAGTTTAATAATAGAAACCAAAATATTTCTGGATCTTTATTTCCCTTATTATATGCATATTTCAAACCATCTGTAATAACAGTAGCCTGAAGGCCAACTTTAAATACATTCTGGGGATTTACTTAAATTTTCAAGGTCTACATCATAATACCTATAGGTAACTTGTACATCCTAGTTTCATATCAAAGCTTGTTATTCAAGCATCCTTATAAAATAGTAACAGGAGAGTGGATGCCACTCCTACTTGTGAGGGAACACTATTATAATTATATATGAAGAAGATAGACTTGGGGACTAGAGACACCTTTAATTCATTCTCTTACAGCCTCATCCACTTCACATTAAGTAATTTTGACCATGATATGTCTTTGGACTAATATAAATGCATAAGTCTATTTTTCATGTGAACAATATTTTATGGGAAATTTATAGAATGTCCTCCAACCCATATACCATCCCATTCCATAAAAATGTTTTCAGAGTTGCCTCCCCATCTCATTGTGAAAGCAATACATACATAAAAATATTAAGGATGGTGGTAAAGGTTGTAATATGGGTGTAAGAGGCTAACCCATCGGGATACTGAATAGGTATGTTGGTAGCAGGTACCAGCCTATGGTATGACTAGGCAAACCCATTAGGGTACTAAACAGGCTCGTTGGAAATGGGGCACTCTTCCTAGAAGAGGATAATTATTAGATATCAAAGTTACCCCATTGGGGTACTGAACATGCTTGTTGGAAATGGGCTCTGACTTTGATGTCTCTTACTATGTCTAATATATATGTGTCTGTATGAACGATATACTTGTTTAAATCCTTAAGAATAAGCATGCATGGTTGAACAAAAAGGGATAGATAAACCTCATCTAATTTCCATTTGAGAATGTATGTAAGTTGCAATTAAGACCCTGCCATCTAATTCATACTATACATAGGATGTCACTATCCTAGTAGTGGGACCCATAATTTTAGGAGTCCAATAAACTCAAATGCAAACTTTATCCATATTACTTGAATAACAATAAGCCTTTGATAAAGTAAGAAGAGATGATTGGTTTCCTATGGGTTTTATAGATCATCTATACCCGCATGTTTTCTATCTAGGGACATGAGGAAAATCCCCTATGACACCTAATATGGTCTTCATCAGCATAAACTGTTACTAGCTTACAAAATTGTATGTATTAATAAATATGAACTAGTATGGTGTCGTTTTGGTTATTCCCATAACATAACATTAATACTTATTTTTTTTAAGTTCTATTTTTTCTTAGAATAATAATGTTGGCTTCATTTTACTGAAGATTGCTTACTGACTATTGTTGACAATATATATTATTTTTTTTCATGGCACAAGGATGTGCCATATATTAGGCATGGGGGAAAGGGTTTCCTAAGCTAAAAAAAAAAACTCTAAAAACTTCCCATCTGTATTGCAAGCCCATGAGAAGAGGAAGTAGGATTTCTGTCAAAATTTTGTCATATTTTCTTTTTACAATATCTCAAGCTATTATATCAGCAGTTGTTTGTATTGGCATGATAAAACTTTATACTGTTGACATAATTGTATGTGTATAATTAAAAATCCTATTGATAATTACCCATTTCCTTCAACACCTATTGATTCTAAACCTAAGAAGCTACAAGATTCATTTCATCAATATTTTCCTTCGGTTCCTACAAAGAGGAGTGGAGATAATCGATTCAAGGGGAAATCCTTTCGAGGAAGCACATGAAGTATGAGTGGCAAGCCCAATATAAAACCTCCAAGCACTTTGTATCATATTAAATTGTCTTCCAATCATGAGAGCCCCCATAAAAGACTCAAAGAAGTTTCTACAGAGGAGTTTAAGCCCAACAAAGAGATCAAATTTGAACCTATTACACCAAGTCTCCCTCACAAAAACATTATTACTCCTTCCTCCCAGATGCCTATACCATCTTCTAAACTTGATATATATTCTACATATATCAAGGAACCCAAGCCCTCCTCTCTTTAGCCATCTTATCAAACCCCAGCTATTGAGAAATTGCAACAAGAAAATGCTCAATTGCTTCAACCATTGGCAGAATGCGAAACTATGGATCGACATTTGCATCATGACAATGTTGTCCTACAAGAAAAAGTAATCTCTCTTCAGAGATTGGTTGATCAGATGACCACCACCAATCATAGTCTCAAGATGCAATTGAAATATCACAAAAGGCCTAAGACAAATTCCCCAGGGAAAGAGGGAGAAGCTTCTAAATCCAATCCACCCCCTCCTTCATGAGTATAGTTATGTTGGGTGATCCATTTTTGTTTGCAAAGGGACCTGCAAATCCTTAGGCATGGGAGAAATGTTGGTTTTGTGTTTTGACTATTTTTTCGATGGCTAAATCCTTTTTGTATATGACAATTATATATTATATGCTCTCATTTAGCCATTTTACAGGTATTATCAATCTTTATACATCAATTCTCCACGGAATCACACAAGGTATGTATAATCATCATTTTTGTAATGGTTTTACAATTAATTAATCTCAGTTAATTGATTATGAAGATCTAACGTTATATTTTTCTTGCAACAAGTCAAAATCGCGATGCGATCCTCCATCCAGTCCCTCGTCCAGCACTCGATCTGGAACTCAGAGTGCACATGAGATGGTAGTTATCACATCAATGGCCTTTGATGGATGGATCATAGATATGGATTTTATGCCAACTCGTTCCCTCCTACTATGGATATTGACGCATCTAGGATTGGGTAGTTGCAGCAGCCACTAAGTGGAGCACACAAGACTGTTAATGAAGATGCTTCTATTAGAATGGATTTAATGAACTTACTATTTTTAGAGAGTTTCTACCCTTCCAATGGTCGACCTCTCAAGATCTGTGATAATCTATAAATACCATTTTATATGACCTGAAGAGGACATGAATTTTATTATTTACACAGACATTATCTCCATTTTGTTGTATACTCTATTTTTATGATCAATGAAAATGTTGCATTAGCTTAGTGACTATGTTTTCCTGTTGAAGTGTTGCCACAAACTTCTGGAGGGACCACTAGTGGTCTGGGTGATTGTTTATATCAGTATATAGTTTCATTTATATAGTTTCCTTTCATGCTTCTTAGATTTCGAAATTGCTTATTTACTGTGTATATATTTTAATTTCAAATTGTTTGCTCATTGTGTGTATCTTTTTATTTTCAGATCGCTTGTCTAATTCACCTCCCTATATATCTTCTCTTATTTGCATATCACTTTCTAAATTGTGTGTGTCATAGAGTGTGTGTGGACATACATGGTTGTGTGTTGATATTTAGACTCCTAACATTTTGTTTGCAGGTTGTAGAAGTGATCTAATTATATTTTTATGTCTTTTTCTACCTAGTTGTAAATTACTCTGCATAGTACTAATTTAGATAGTGTTTATTTATCAAGTTGTAATTTTAAATAATCTCTGTAGGGTTGTTTCATTTGCTAATTTTTCTTTTAGCATCAACATGATAGGATAGAAATGGATTTTGAAATATGATCTCCAGTAACATCTTAGTTTATTTTGAGCATGATCTTCAATGGTAGCTTAGTTAACTTTAGGTTATGATTTTTAATGAAATCCCAGTTCTGAATTTGAGTTATGATTTCTAATTAACATTATTCAAGATTTTGTATGTTTGCACAGATTATTTTCATCATCATCTTAGTTATGAATTTGAATTAGGATTTCTGATTAAGTGCTAATTATGAGTTTATAGCTTTGCTTGAATTAGTGATTTTGAATAGAGTATTTTGCAATATTAATGATGATTGATGATTGAATCTCTTATGCACAACATTTGTAAATCATATGGATTACAAGAACACCTAATGTTTATTTTATGATGGAAAAATTTTCTATAGACTGCCTTATGCATACTCTACATTCCTCTATAGAAGTTAGCATTGAGTTAATTCCACTTGAATTGTCATTAGTGGTTAGATTCCATCATGATGTCATTCGACACCATAGACACAATCATCACATTTGAATACTGTCTCAACACTCTTGCTTTCAGTAAGATAGATTAGTGTTTATTCACTACAAGATAGAAATAATTGTGAGTTCTTACTTTTCTTGCTTGCAGTTAGGTAGATTAGTGTTTATTCTCTGCAAGATGGGAATAATTGTAAGTTTTTCTTTAAGAATAGAGTTCACTATAAAGAATTTTTTTTAGTAATAGTTTTCTTTATGAGTTCACTGCCCATGAACATAGGTTGTTTTTAAAGAAAGATAGTTTTCTTTTATTCAATATTTGTTCACTTAGAATACTGAATTTATCATTCCTAGTTGTAGATTACTTTGTAAATTTAAAGTAAAGGTATTCATTATTTTAGTTTATTAAATTAGATTAGATTAGTCTAGGATAGGTTATATTAGAGATCTAGACCTGCACATATAGTGTTGTCACCTTGAAGCCTACGAGCCTTGGGTTAACAATTTAATGTCGAAATATATAACATATATTTTACATGACAAAAATTTATTTTAATGTAACTCTAAAGATTAAAACAAAATGTTTTATATTGGATTATTATATTATTTTTTATCTATCTCTATGCTTTCATAGTTGAAAAAATAGGAGGAATCATCTTGCGGGGTCATTTTAGTGGTAGGTCCCAATTTGGAAAATTGGGGTCTGAAACCTTATGGAGCCTTTTTCAGGAATTAAATGGAATTTTTTGGGGTTTTAGTGTCTAACACATATAACCACCCCCTTAACGGTGTTGTACACTTCTATACCTTTCCAACAGTGAAAATTGTACATCAATCGAAGCTCGTATGCAAAAGTTATTCCTTCTGCAAGTTGACCTATCATGTTGACCACCATGGTATTAGAGGATGCCATGTTAGCCCTCATTACTCACGCATATGGGCCTAGCCACATATGAAATTTCAAGAATATTATAGAAGGTACACAACCCTATCACAATTGAGGGTTGAGGAAGTCAAAAACCTACTCCTAGATGGCTATTGGGCTATGTTAAATATCGGGCCACTAGGAGGAGAAGGGGTTCCATTATAAGTTATTGTATTGTTCCAATGAAAATAAGAAAAAATGGGAGTGGGAAATTAGAGAGCATAAAAGAGGGTTTGTATGTTCTTAGTAGCCTAACTGGCCACATGTATTAGGTAACTCCATAGTGAGTTCATTCTCCTTTGTACTTGCATTGTTTCCATATCAGAGAAAAGAGAACAAAGAAGCCTCACCTTTTAGTTGGGTTTTAACTCATAAGGGTTTCCCAAAGAAAATATTTGTGTAATTTTGTTGATGTTTTGTGATTGTATTTAACTATTCTATATTTTTTCATTTTATCAATTTCATGCATAAGCAGAAAATCAATAACTAAATATTCTGGAAATCTAAAGGAATTTAACCTTCATAGGTAGATTTAGGTTTTATTTATTATATATGTTGTGACAAACTATTCTAGTGGAATATCCATGGAATTTTACATATCATATTGGTATCAGAGAAAAATTTTCTTTTGGTTATTTGTGGGAAGTTGTAGGATCTAAGAATTGGCTTAAAGAGAAGTCACAAAAACCCTAGAAATGACAGAAAAGTTTGTTCATAATAACCTCGAGATCTAGCAGAAGAGATATTTGAGAGGTTAGAAGTGAAATTCATTGACGTCGCAATATGAATATACTCATGGTGGCTCTAGCAAGCAAACTCAAACCATTCAGAGATGATGGAGGCTCTAACTTAGAGATCAAATCAAATGGGAAATTTGGATCTTGAGAAGAATCAAGAAAGGAGTCACAAAAATAATTTGAGAAAGAGAAACCAAGTTCAAGTGTTGTGAACCCTTCAAATTCTCTATTAAATATGGAAGAAAAAGTGGCCATAAATCCATACCAAAGTGAGACCATTTCATTAAAATTGAATCATTGGTTGCAACATCTATAATTTTATTTTAGTATTCACTGTATAGATGAAGAGAACAATATTTCATTTTCTACATTGAAGTTAGAGGGCCATACTTTAACCTAGTGGGAAATCCATACATAAACACTTATGTTGGAGGGTGATCTTCCAATAACTATGTTGGAGGAATTTGAAACCCTCATCAAGTCCCAATTCTACCTTATCGGGTATGTAGAAGACCAATGGATCCAGTGGCACTACTTCAGGAAGAGGCAGGGGCAGAGTGTACAAGAGTACACCACTAAGTTTAGAAAGATGGCCATCATGTTGGATATCTCTCTTAAGAAACCAGATGTACTCAAGTATTTGGGGGCTTTACATAGTCATCTACAAAATCAGGTGATTCTCTTTAAGCCAAGGATAGTGGATGAGGTGTGTGTAGAGGCACAAAACATAGAAAATATAGGCCAAAATAAGGGGCATTTAAGTGGTTTGAAGTAGAAAGAGAACCAGGAAGATTCCAAGGAGGATAATAAGTGGAAAAGGGGAAAATATAAGAAGACAACATCCACCACACATCAATGAAAATATCCCAGAAACTATTGTAAGCATTTCAACATTGATGGTCGCACCAAGGAAAAAGGTTAGAAACTACATCTAGAGTTGAACCTGAAGAACCACAAGAAGGACGGAAAGAAAAATAAACTTCTAGCCACATATTCAAGCAATCAGGTTGAAAGTAGCTCGGATGTGGATGAAATCTACACATCTGTGCAGAAGGAGTTGAATCTGAGTAGCCTTTATCACCGGGAAGAGAAGGAGATAACTAAGCTCTTCCACATCAATATTCAAGTCAAGAAGACCTAGATAAATGCTTTATTCAATTCTAGTTCACAGGATAATATCATAGTAGTGAATTTGGTCAACAATCTTGGATTGGAGGTTCATGATCATCGTATCCCCTATCCATTAGGTTTGGTAAAAAAATATGTAGAGATTAAGGTAATGAAACGGTGTAAGATTAAATCTATTGTAAGTGTTTATTTTATTAATGAAGTGGAATTGGATGTAGTACCCCTTGATGTATGTGGAGTAGTGTTTGGAATCCCTTACATGTATATGAGGGATGAAATATTCATGAAAAGAGCCAACCAATATTGGTTGATCAAGGATTGGAATTCCTACACCATCAACACACATAAAGGCAAGTCAAATATCTCACTGGTAAGTGCCAACCAAGAAAATAAGTTGATTAGTTCTAGTAAGAAATATGTTTTTCTTTTCTTAAGATAAAATCAGTATGATGATCAGTCTATGAAAGTAAATACATCCCTAGAAGGGTGTACTAAATATCATAAACATCAATTGGAGGAGTTGCTACAGGAATACAGAGGAGTGTTCTAATATCCTAAAGGGATACCACCTAAGAGGGAAGTGGAGAATGAAATCTAATTGTTTCTAGACTCCCCCTTGTTGAATATTGGGTTGTATAGATAGTCTATTATGGAAGAAGATGAAGTAAAGAAGTAGTTGAAACATTTGTTGGAGTAGGGTGTGATTTGACCAAGTACCTCACCTTGTGGGTCACCCATCATAATTATGCCTAAGAAGCATGGAACTTGGAGAATGTGTCTCAATTATAGGTCATTGAACAATATTACACTGAAGAATTGATACCCTCTACTAAGGATCGATGATCTATTGGACCAGCTACAACATGTCAAGTACTTCACTAAGATGAATTTGAAATCAGGATATCACCAAGTACGAGTAAAAGAAGAAGATACATGGAATATTATCTTCAAGACAAGGAAAGGTTTGTATGAGTATTTGGTTATGCCATTCCTTTTATGCAATGTGTTGGCTACATTTATCATAATGATGAATGATTATTTATGCCCTTATCTATATTCATTTGTTATTGTCTATTTGGGTGATATATTGGTTTATAGCACTACCTAGGAAGAACACATATAACATCTAATGTAGGTTTTAGAGACTCTAAAAAAGCACCAGATGTTGGAAAATCTCAAGAAATGTGAGTTTTGTCAACAGTATTTGTTGTATTTTGGGTATGTGATTGGTGGGGGGGAGCTCAAGATAGATCCCACAAAGATGGAGGCCATCATGAAATGGCTAGCTCCTACATATTTCACTAAAGTTAGGATTTTATTGGGGAAGAACAATACTTGTGGAAGTTCATAGCTTCATTTTCAATGATAGCTGCACCACTCCATGCCATAACAACCAGTGGTAATATTTTATAATGGGGGAAGTATTAGCAGGAGGACTTTGATGAGATGGAAATAAATATCATTCAAACACCAATTCTCACACTACCTAACTTTTAGAATCCCTTCGAAGTGGAGACAGATCCAAGTGGGTATGCCATGGGAGTAGTTTTGATGTAGGGAGGAAGGAACGTATGATATCATTCTGAAGTATTTCATGGGGTGAATATCAACTACCCTACCTATGAAAAGGATCTTTATGCCTTGGTACAAGTTGTCAAAAAGTGGAAGCACTTTTTTATGGGAAAGGAGACTATGATCAACATAGATCACCATCCACTATAGTATTTGCAGGCTATAGTAAGCTATAGAAAACCAAACATTACAAGTGGATGGGGTTTTAAAAAAAGTTCTATTTGGTGATAAAGCATAACAAGGATATCATAAATAAGTTGGTAGACATGCTTTCATGGCCACCCACATCCAATATCACAAATTTTGTAACTCTAATGCACATGGATCCTTTTACCCATGATGCATATAAAGAAGCATAAACAGAAGATGAGGACTTCAAGGAGGTGTTTCAACAGCTATAGGAAAAGTATTTCCATGGATTTGTTTTGAGATTTACCAACAACTAGGAATGGACATGCCTATTTATTTGTGGTAGCCGATAGGTTCAATAAGATGTGCATTATCATGCCTTGTAAAAATACCATCAATATACAAGAAGCAACAAACAAGTTCTTTGAACAGTTTTGGTTGCACTTTGGGATACCAAGGAGCATCATCTCAGATAGGGATACCATTTTTATCAGTGCATTTTGGACTAAATTATGGGAGAATATGAACACTAAGTTGAATAGGTCTACAACATTCCATCCATAGACATATGGGCAGACAGAGGTAGTCAACAATATTTTGCTGCATCTTTTGAGGGGTTACAACCAGAAGCATAAAAAGACATGGGATGGAAATTTGATCTATATGTGGCACTCTTATAATAGAGAAGTACACACTTCTACTAGTAATTCACCTTTTGAAACTTGCATTGGGTATTTTCAACTTTCACCCTTAGATGTTTTATATGGACAACAAGGAAGTGTGAGAGGGGACCTCACAAGATATTTATTAAAGGAAAAAAAAATATTGAGAATATTAGGTAGATCTATTTTCAATTACAGGAGACACTAAAGAAGTCACGGGAATAGTGCAAGGATAAACATGACTAGCATAGAAATAAGAGAACATTTAGAGTGGGAGACAAAGGGAGACATAGTATGGCTATATATGAATAAGGAAATACTATATGGTCCTGGTAAGAATATCAAGGCTTTGTGGTATGGTCCATTTGAGTTATTGGAAAAAGTGGGAGATAATTCTCACATACTCAGTCTACCCTCATACACATGCATTTACTCAGTAGTGAATGTGGAGAATCTCAAACTCTATGAGACTTCCATGTTGGATCGGGAGGAAGAGCATGTCATACCTTCCATATAGGACTTAGCACTAGATGCTCAGTAAAATTAAGTAGAGGACATGGTTTTGTGGAAGTGTTCCATAACTACAAGACCTTTGGCAGATTGGGTTAAAAGGACAACTTCCAATAAAAGAAAAGTGGTACTCCGAGGAGAAGGTAGAGGAAAATTTTCCTCACCTCATTTAGTAAATATTTTTGGGACCAAGATCCTCCCTAAATGGGGAGGTATGATCAGGATTAGATCATTATATTATGGTTCATCTATTTTTATTCTTTTAGAGTGGAAAATATTGGAGCAATCTGCTTGCAGGGTCATTTTAGTGGCAGGTCCCAGTTTGGAAAATTGTAGTCTAGAACCTTTTGGAGCTATTTTAAGGCATAAAATGGATTTTTTTGGGGTTATGGTGTCTAAAATTTACTCCCATCGCCTTGAAGGTTTTCTACACTTCTGAGAAATTTTCAATGGTGTATACCATACGTCAATTAGAGCTCGTATGAAAATGTTTTGCCTTTCGTAAGTTGACCTATCATGTTGATCACCATGGTACGAGAGGATTCCATGTCATCCTTTGTTACTCACACATATGGGGATAGCCACTTATGTAATTTAAGGAATATTATAGCAGTTATAAAACACTATCACAATTGAGGGTTGAGGAAGTCAAAAACCTACCCCTAGATGGCTATCAAGATATGTTAAATAATGGGCCACTAAGAGGAGAAGGGGTTTCATTCTATGTTACTGTATTTGTTCCATAAGAGAGCATAAAAAGTAGGAGTGGGAAATTAGAGATCATAACAGAGAGGGTTTATGTTCTATAGTAGCCTAACAAGCCACAAGTATTAGGTAACTCCATAGTGAGTGTCTTCTCCTTTGTACTTGAATTATTTCCATAGCAGAGAAAAGAGAGAAAAGTGGCCTCACCTTATAGATGGGTTTTCTCTCATAAGGGTTTCCTAGAGAAAATCTTTGTGTCATTTTTTGGATCGTGTGTGATTTCATTTTATTGTTATCTATTTTCTACATTTTGTTTATTTCATGCATAAAGATAAAATTAGTAACTAAATATTTGGGAATCTAAAGGAATTTAACCTTCATAGGTAGATTTTGGTTTTATTTATTAGATCCATTGTGACGAATTGTTCCAATGGAATATCCATGGTAGTTTATAGATAGAAAATGGAGGGGATTTATAGTCATATATACATTCTTAGAAAGAATGGAGTACATAATGGCATAATGGGATTTAATAGACATAAACCTTTCTAAGGAAAATTTGCCTAGTCGAATAGGAGGCTTGGTCCAGGACACATCAATGTATGTCTATATCACTTACTTATTTGAAGTGACCTCTTATTGGAAGACAATATTATTACATCAAAAATAATACCTTATATCATCTCATATCACAAGCCAATTGTTTTGTAACTCTAGGATTCTCCATATTATAGGCCTCTCCTATTCAAATGCAATCCCCTCTAGTTGCAAGATTACATGGCCATGGACATAATCTCATCATGGTGGAGGAAGTATATCACTAGATCATATGTATACATTTGGGAACAATAATTGAAATCTATAAAATTAGATTTAAAGGATTGGGTGAAGCACTCATATCCCCCCCCCAAGAGGTGGAGAAAGAAAACCTAAAATTGCAGTTAGAAATCCTTTAGGGTAGAATGGAGGAAGAGATTAGTAGTTAGCATAAAAATTTAGAAGGCATAATATCCCACAAACTACATAAACTCCCATATATGAAGAAGAAATGCAGAGACTCAAGTCATATACTATATGGTTAATATCTAGAGACAGGAATACTTCATTATTCCATAGAAAGGCCAAATCCAAAACACTTAAAAACAACGTGAATGAAATCTCCTTGGAGGATGGATCTAATATAAGTGATTTTCTGGAAATTAATAGGAGTTTAAAGTGCACTATGAATATCTGTATACATAACAAGAGGGAGTTGATCCATAAATCATGGCCTCTATGTTGGAACACATTCTGATGATAATCACCCAAATGGAGAATGTTGAGTTGATGAAGGAGATTGAAGAAGATGGAATAATAAATTCAATATGGATCTTACACCCTCACAAAGACCCAATCTCATATGATTTTTATATTCACTTCTACGATCCTGTTGGTGCATTATAAAAATAGATTTTAAGATAATGCTACAATTTCTCCAAAATCCCTATAAATTGGGTGGTAACACAAACTCCTATTTTTTAGCTCTTATTCCTAAAGAACACAATCCCTCCAATTTCATTGGATTTTTCCCAATCTCTCTCTAAAATTCCTCTTACAAAATCATGTCAAAGATCATAGAAAAAAGATTAAAAAAAATCCTTTCCAAAGTCATATATGAAAATCAAAGCAGTTTCATGCAAGGGAGACAAACACTAGTAGATAATATCATTGGTGGGCCTTGGAATATAAAACATAATGCTACCCCTTCCTCAAATTGGTACTTTAATTATCAACTCAAGGTTCATACAAAATTCTAAGGTACCATGCAAAATATATGTACAATACACCTATTTTTTTCTTATGCACCTACTAAATGTCTATGCATCTATCTATTGGTTGGGATTTGTTGTTAGAAAAATAGGATCACAGAGAAATAAAATAAAACAAATGCAAAAATAAAACATAGAAGATACACAATAAAATAGAGACACATATATACGTGGTTCACACAGTGTGGGCTACATCCACCAGAGAAATTTTCAGGTCCTTCATTTTTATTATCTAGCAAAATGAAGGGATACAAACTACAACACACCCATTGTAACTTCCTATTCTTTCTCTCATAGTCTCCTCTCTCAGAATACAATATTTGCAATAATCCCTAGCTACAATACAATTCCCTCATAAAAGAGGGTTTCCTTCTAGGGAACAAAACCCTAGCGTAACTTCTACCATCATATCTGTGACCTTATATTGAAAGGTCCAAATTGACTACGAAATTACAATATTTTACAAGGCAATGTTTCCCAATATTTCACTTCAG
>JZKD02S1623788.1:284226-303379 GCA_000966675.3 Picea glauca | reverse complement strand
TAGGGAATGGGGTCCAAGCACGGCTAAAAAAAACCTTTGAATCAGGAAGATAGGTAGGCTCCACAACCAACAATATCCCACTTGGAGAATGATCACAACAACTCCATTATTGTTGTACTTGTTGGACTATACTCCACCTTGTACCTGGAAAATTTCACGTCTTCACCTTCATGATTGAAGACCAAATAAAACTGAGCAAGAAATTAGTTTCTCCCTGGTTACTCCCTTTGTTAACATGTCTGGAATATTATGGCTAGTATGTATCTTTTCCAACTTCAAATGTCCATCTTCCAAGATGGATCATATGAAATGGTACCTGAGTTGTATATGATTATTCATTGAATGGAAGGTTGATTTTTTTGCAAGATGAATGGCACTCTCATTGTCATAGTACAACTTGATATTTGTCTACTTGTTTCCCAATTCCTCCATAAACCTCTGTAACCAAATCATTTATTTACTAGACTCTGTAGCAACACCATACTTTGCTTCTATTGTTGAAAGTGAAAAAACCTTTTGTATTTTTTAAGTCCAACTTACCGATGTTCCACCTATAGTAAAAACATACCCTCTAGTGCTCCTCCTTCTATATTTATCACTTACCATATATGAATCAACATATCACTATAGAACAGTGTCTAAACCTCAAAAACATAATGCATGAGTAGAAGTACCTCTCAAATACCTAAATACCTAATAATCCACTTTATGTCCTCCCATTTTTATTCACCTGGATTGTTCATAGACTTGCTCACAACTCCCACTGCATGTGTAATATTTGGTCTTGTTAAACCATCGCATACAACAAGGTGTCAAGTGTTGATGAATAACAGAACCTGGACATGTATTCTATCTCGTCCAGTGACTTGTGACACATTTCCTTAGTTAATCTTAAATGGCTAGCCAAAGGTGTACTAACTGGTTTTTCATTATGTATTCTAAACCTCTCCAACACCTTCTCTATGTACTAACCCTGAGACAATGTCAATTTGTGATTTTTCCTGTCTCTTTTTATTCTCATACCAAGGATTTTCTTAGTAGCACCCAAATCCTTCATCGCAAATGAATTAGCTAATTTATTCTTGAGCAAATTTATATCACGCATATTATACCCTTCAACAAGCATGTCATCTACATACAATAGCAAGATAATATAGTTTCCACTTTCTAGGATTTTAAAATAAACACAATGATTAGAATGACATCTACTATAACCGTGTTCTTTCATAAACTTGTCAAACTTCAAATACCACTACCTTGAAGCTTTATTTAGGCCATACAAGCTCTTCTTCAACCTTCATACCAAATTATCCTTCCCTTTGACCTCATACATCTATGGTTGTTGGATATAAATATCTTCCTCTAAATCCCCATGGAGAAAAGTTGTTTTTACATCTAACTTTTAAAGATGTGAATCTTCTACTTCCACAAGACTTAAAATTGTCCTAATTGAATACATCTTAACAACAGGAGAAAATATTTCATCAAAATATAAACCTTTCTTTTGTGCAAACCCCTTTACAACAAGTCTAGCCTTGTGCAACCTTTTTCCTCTATCTTCTTCCTTAAACCTATAAACCCATTTATTCTGCAATGTTCTTTTTTCTGTAGGAAACTGAACCAATTCCCAAGTCTGGTTATTTACCAAGGAATCCATTTCCTCTTTCATGCACTGCTCCCACTTTTTTTTAGTGTCTACATGCACTCCCTCTTCAGAACATTCTGGTTCACCAAAATCAATCAACAATAAATAATATAATGAAGGAGAGCATCATTCAGAGGGTCTACTTAACCTGGTAGATATTCTAAAAACACTTGAAGGAGTTTGAGGTACATGTTTCTCCTGTTTTTATACATTTTTATTTTCCGGTACCTTTGGAATTTCTTTTTCAATGATCTGATCAAGCACTTTGTATTCTGGTTTTTCTTTTTCATGTTTCTTTCCTTGCAACTGATATTTGTACATGACCTTCTCATTGAATATGATATCTCTAATTATAATTATTTTGTGATTTTCATCATCCCATAAGCGATAACCAAAATCATTAACACTGTATCCAATGAAGGTACACTTCTTGGATTTTCCCTCAAGCTTTGTTCTATTTTCTTTATCAATATGGACAAATGCTTCACAACTGAAAGTCTTCAAAAAAGAATAATTTACCTTTTTACCCGTCCATGCCTCCTCTATAATTCCACCATCCAAAGATATTGAAGGTCCTCTATTTATTATGTAAACAACAATATTTACATCATCTTCCCAAAACTGTAAGGGAAACCCAGAATGCAATCGCATACGCCTTGCACACTCCATGATTGTCTTGTTCATCCTTTCTGACACACCATTTTCTTGTGGTGTTCCTAGAACTTTTTTCTCTCTACGAATCCCATGGTATGAATAGTAATCATCAAAATATTTGTTGAAATATTCACCTCCATTGTCTGATCTAAGACACTTCAACCTTTTTTCTGTCTCATTCTCAACCAAATCTTTCCACTTCTTAAAAGTATAAAAAACATCATATTTTTTTTAATTCAATAAACCCAAGTTTTTCTAGTTGCATCATTAATAAATGTAACATAATAATGAGAGCCACCAAGAGATGATACCTGATTTGGTTCCCATACATATGTATGCACAAGATATAACCTTTCGCTCTTCTTTTCTTTTCTGACTCCGAGAAATATGTCTCTCTTATGTTTTCCATGAACACAATGCTCACAGAAATACAAATCAATTTATTTAAGATTTGGAAACAAATTCCTTTTGTGAAGTATTTGCATCCCCTTCTCACTCATGTGTCCAACCCTATGATTCCAAAGTGTTGTATCCATTCCTATAGAAGCTAAAGAGATAGAATAATTAGTATTACCAGTACACAAATACAATGTACCTACCTTCTCTCATTTTTCTATCACCAGTGATCCTTTGGTGACCTTCCACACCTTCTCTGTAAATATGGATATACAACCTTCACTTTCCAACTGCCCTGTTGAAATTAGATTTTTCCTTATATCTGGAACATGTCATTCCTCTTTCAGAAACCATTGGTTTCCATTCTTTTGCTTTATTTGTACCTTACCCATTCCAACAATTTTGCATGGTGAATCATCACCCAAATGAGCATGTCCAAAATCACCTTGAACATAATATAGAAAAATTTTCCTATGGGATGTGACATGAAATGAAGCCCTAGAATCTACTACCCAAGACTCAGGAATGTTATCTATAGAAATAATCAAAGCATCTTATAACACATCACATGTTACATTTTCTTCTTGATTTTT
Source organism: Picea glauca (assembly GCA_000966675.3). Lineage (NCBI taxonomy): Eukaryota > Viridiplantae > Streptophyta > Pinopsida > Pinales > Pinaceae > Picea > Picea glauca. The sequence continues at coordinate 300,091 of JZKD02S1623788.1, read as the reverse complement.
CTCATGTTGTCCATCTCTTTGTTTGTTTGGAGCTCTACAGTCTTTCTTCAAATGTCATTTCTTCCCACAATTCCAACACTCTCTCTTTCCCAATATAGATTTGGATCTTCCCTTACTATAATTCATGTGGTTCCCCGAGCCCTTTCCTCTATCCTTTTGTCTTCCTCTGTTCACCATGTTTAACTCATTACCTGATGTCTCACCTTTGTTTTTTTGTCATATTTCCTCGCTAAGGATAAAACCAACAAAATCATCAAATTTTAGAGTGCTTGAACCAGAGACATAGTTACTTACATCCATGACCAATCCATTCCATCTTTATAGAAACTATCACACAATTAGAAGAGCCCTAACCTCATCATCAAATTCCACTTTCACATAACTTAGTTGATTAGTGACCATATTAAATTCATTTAAATGATCTGCAACAGACCCAACTTTTGACATATTCATATTAAATAATATCTTCATTAGAAATACCTTATTGGATGCCAAGGGTTTTTCATACAGTTTAGTCAATGTGTCCATGAACTCCTTCATTGTCTTTTATTTTGAAATATTGAAGGCCACCAATGCTGCCAAGCTCAATCGTATCATTCCTAATTCATTTATGTAAAGAACCTCCCACTATTCGTCCTTCATGGTCATCGGCTTCTTTTTATTCTACCTAATGGTAGGAATAGATCCTTCTGATATAATAATCTTCCATCTGCATCTTCCATAACTAGTAGTTTTTGTCGTTAAATTTTTTGACCCTAAAATTTCCATCTTTCGCCATTTCTCCCACTCGAACCAGGAACCCTCTTTTCCTGTGAGTTACCTTTCTCTCTGATACCAATTGTTAGAAAAAAAGGATCATGGAGAAATAAAATAAAATAAATGTGGAAATAAAATATAGAAGATACACAATACAATAGAGACACAGATATACGTGGTTCACCTAGTGTGGGGTACATCCACCAGATAAATTGCCAGCTCCTTCATTTTTATTATCTAGCAAAATGAAGGGATACAACCTACAACACACCCATTGTAACTTCCTCTTTTTTCTCTCACAGTATCCTCTCTCAGAATATAATATTTGAGATAATCCCTAGCCGCAATACAATTCCCTCATAAAAGAGGGTTTCCTTCTAGGGAAAAAAACCTAACATAACTTCTACCGTCATATCTGTGACCTTATAATGAATGGTCTATATTGACTATGAAATTACAATATTTTACAAGACAATTTTTCTCAATATTTTTCTTCAAGGGCGTTGCCCCCGAATCCCCCTCCAAGGGGGGCTACAAAAAAAATTTGTCACCCTCCCTTGGACCCCCCTAGCAACATTGTTTTGGGGGAAAACCCCCCCACACCCCCCGTTAGCGAATGGGGTCCAAGCACAGTTGAAACAAGCCTTTGAATCAGAAAGATAGCTAGGCTCTACAACCAACATTTGTGATATCATAGGTCTCACTCTGAGCACTTGAAAAGAGCAATAAATCACTTAAGAAAGAAACTATGACTGAAATGAATAAAAAATCATGGAAATAAATGAGCGGTATATAAGATCACACATTACTAAAAGGAAACTATTCTAATATGGAAAGCATAGAATTTATAATGAAAACATTTCATAAAGGAAATTAATCTAGGAAACATAATTTATTTTGTTGAATGAAACTATGCTAACTATATAAACATTTGTCTTCGATATAGGTCCCTATCCCCTCATGAAGTACCATAACTTTATATAATCACATTAACATTAAGGATCATCAATCATTAAGAGAAATAATAAAAGAAACCTAATTTGGGATTACCTACAGGAACTGTTGACAGTTCTACGGGAATCGTTGATAGTTCTACAAGAACTACTACAGTCCTACGAGAAAGTCTGTAGGAAAAGTAAGAAAGGTTCAAACAATCTATTAAATCCTTATAAAACTAATGAAATTATCAAAAAATGATATAATAGTATGGAAATGGAATTCTAACCCTGAACAAACAATCTCAATTAGTTCCTCTAAATGTGTAATAGCATCTACAGGAAGTAGAAATAAATTATAGTCAAGAACAAAAATTTGTGTTGGCATGTGAAACAAAGTCACATTACAGTCATGAATATAATTATTTGTTGATACGTTAACTACTTAAAACAACTAAAAGATGAAGCTAAAACACAACACCATGAAACAAAAGTACATATGGGTCCTTGAGCCCTCTTAAGTGAGCCCTACCCAAGCAACACAAGGAACCTGAAAAAGACTAATGAGTTGAGAAATAAAGCATTTTTATTGATCAATCACAACAAGTACATCATTGGATCATAGCCCCAAGCTTTCAAGGTCTCTAAATGAAATGACAGGATACAATACTGCAATCTTCTATCAAAAACTTAACTTCTCAAGGCTAATCCTTGAGTTTTATTTATGCTCCTAGAAAGCTCGACCCTATCCTTACATCGAGGAGGAATTGTGGGTATTTTCTCCCCAACATTACTTCATTCATATACACATATTCGTTGGGTATATTTTGGATCCTTGAAATCTGAGTTACAAGATAGTGTCTCTTTAATATCTTGGTAGTGAACTAGTGGTAGGTGGGGACAAGATCCCTTTTTTTTCTCCATGTGCTCAGACCTCCATCCTTCTATGAGTGGTTCAACTTGTTGAGGTTAGGATACACATACAATTTTATCATGAAACTAGGAAAAAACATAAGAATTATTCATCATATCTCAAACTCAAAATCATTCAATAAATGAATTGCAAAACAACCACATTTTATATTAGGCATGGCCAAAAAGGTGAGTTCTTAGGTACATAAGTAGTTAAAAAGTGTTTCTTTTATGGGCCTTTTGATAGGCATTATAAAGGTCCATCATTATCCCCTAGTTGAAGCTTTACACACCCTTATGCAATAAAAGGATGAGATGTCCCCTATATATCAATGTTATTGTTGTTGTTCATTGCACTCTTGTTTAATATCCCAATATGTATACCTAGTGATGGCCTATTGATCATAGTATCCTTTGTTTATTTATATATATTCCCAATATTCCTTTTCCTTATCCCTATCTAAATCAATTGGAGGTAAAATTGGGAGGAGGAGATGGGGATTCACTCTCAATAAAATCCATTTAGCCTTCATCCTTTTCATGGTTTCTTTGTATAACAGAGTTCTAAAGAATGCAACCTACAAGGCATTGGGAGAATGTGGATCCTTTAATTGGAGGTCATGGGGTAAGGAGTGACATCTTGTATGGCATGCTTATGTTTCCTCTTCTCCTATAATCCTCAAGGTATCCTCAAGGTGTTTCATAGCTTCTACATGATTTTCTTCCCAAATTGGGGCTACATCCTTGTATGAAGAAAGAGTGTCACGACTAGATATAACATCCTTAGGCATGGGTGCTTCATCCATAATCCAAAGGGGGTTATTTCACTCTTCTTACTTGTACCTTTTCATATGAGTTTCCTTGATCTCCTCATTCCTCATCCAAGATGTAAAAGTCATTATATGAACATCCCCTACATATGAATGAGGATTCCATTTGTATGGGTGAGACATAGAAAACTTATGTAGATAAACTTTACATAGCCTAGCCTTCTCTTATATGTTTCTATATTGGTATGCCTCCAAAAAGGTTTTAGGAGTATCAATGTAGGATTTGACTTGTTGAGCTATGCTTGTGATCTAGTATTTGTACCATTTTTCCTTGAGGAAGAATGTGTACACCCTCGTTGGTTGGTTGCATTCTAGTCTTTTTTGAGATAATTGGACCATGTTTGCCAAAGATGCCCCCATAACGTATATCTTATCATTCTTATCAATCATATCTGCACAAGTTTCTTCCAATTCTTTCCTCAATTTTTGAATTTTTGTCACTAACTTCTTGTTGTGTTGTGTCTCTTACATTTTCATGATTTAATTTTTCTTGTGAATGTTGGAGTTGTTCCAAATCCTCTATGTTGTCATATCTCAATTTTCAAATGCTAACCTTTTCCATATTTTTCCATTGGATGGCTTCTATTTTTACCTTCTCTAATTCCAAAAAGGAATAATGTAGAAGTATGTATGTTGGTGTCCCACCTCTTGATGTCCCTTCTGCTTGTCGTGACTTCTTCTTCTTCTATGGTGATGTTTCTTTTTTTGGTGATTTCTCCTTTTCTTGAGGTGTCTTCCTTTCTCCCTATGGATCTTTTGGGCTAGAAGAGTCCTCAATTTTGATTGGGGTAGACATGGGTGTTATCATTTTAGGAGTGCTTTGTGTTGATCCCTTTCTTAAAATTATCTTCCTGTAGGACTATCTTCTCCTTCATTGAGTAGGTTCTGTGTCTTTTAACTTCAAGGGGATTGTTGGTGGTGTCCTTATAATTATCAAGGTGTCAAAAAACATTTTATATGTAGTCTCTATATTTACCTTCTACTTATTTATTTTTTGTTTAAGTGATCATGTCATGTTGGCTTCCTTTGTTTTCCTTTCCCCTTCACCTTCTTCTTTTTCTTCTTTTTCAAGGATTTGTTTCCTCATGGCCTCTTGTGCCTCCAATAAAGACTTTCTATCCATGTCCACAAAATATTCTCAGGGGACTCTATATCTCATATTTCCCAAGGCATATGAAACTATCAACTTGATGATATCGAGGCATGCTAGTGTGTCCTTTTTTCATCCCCTTACCTTGGTACTCGTTTCTTTCAAAGACTAGAGAAGAAAATAGGGTATGTTGAGGTTTTTCTCTAGTTTTTGGTGGGAGAGGTGTCTTAACTAATGGAGGAGTTTGAAATCATATGAATAGGCCACACCCATTCTCCCTTCATAGGAGATGTATTTGATAATGCGGTAGGCCACCTTGGGCCAAGGATGGGGTAGAGTTTCCCTTTTAATGTCATTTTTGTCTTCCTATGGCCTTTCATTTCTTTGGAAGAAAAGTTTCTTTACCCCATTTGGGGCCTCTCGTATCTCCTCCTTTTCCCATGAAAAACCCTTAGGCAGGCTGGAGACTCTTCTTATAGACGATTCATCAACCAATATCTCCAATCCCCTAATTGTAGTTACATGTTCTTGACCTATGAATATTCTAAAAATTTAGTGAAAATTCTAAATAAAAATCATCATCATATCCCCTCAGTCTCTCAAAATAGCCTAAATAGTGGCTTCTCTGAAATATCTAAACCACTTCATGGTTCTCATAAACCTTGGAGGGTTATGTGGGTTCCCTTTTGTTGAACCTAGCCCCCATTTCAATTTTTGAAGCTTTAGAAAATAAGGAAATTGTATGGGTGTGTTTACATGGTTAAAAAGCTGAGTTACTTTCTATTTTCTACAATTTTGATTATACCAATTTTGTTATTTCAGATTGTCTTCAATGATTTGAAAGCACGGTGGTTATGGTTTCTTTTTATGGTAAGAGAAACTAATCCTCAGACTTGCTATATAGAAGGCCGCAATATTCTTGACCAGAGATCTAATATGCAGTAAAATTTGGCCAGAACATAGCCAGGTATGAGGACCCTAATCAATTTCCTATAGGAGACAAGGTGCAGGGATAAGGTGGCCTATGGAAAACTATGCTCTTAAAAAGAGATCACTTCTGAGTAAAATACTTGAAGGGTTGAGTTCTTTTGTAGAAGAATTGAGGCAACATGGAAGTTTGCATATAGAGGTAACAAACAATTTTTATAGTACCTTTGGAAAAAAATAAGAAGGATGAAGGATTATAGTTGCATCGAAGGTTTCAACTTCATGGTGCCTTGTGGAGTCAAATTTTAGTGAAAGATATTGGTCAACTTAATTTAGGTTCCTATGAGAGAAAAAAATATCCCATAACCTAAGTAGTATTGTAGCTTCAGTAGTGCATGTGTATGGAGAAAAAATTCAAATGATACCCTGAGCTCGAATGTGAATTTTTGGGAAAACAAGAGAGAGAGAGAGAGAGCTTATGGTATTCCATAGTGAAGAAATTTGAAGTATCAGTAAGATTATGATGTCTCTGTAATGCAAATGAAGGGTTATGAGGGTAGTTTCTAAGGGACAAAAAGCATACACAATTATACAGTCAATGTTTTAGTCCAACCTAAGAGAAAGTAAAAATTTCCAACAGAGGTTGAGGGTTTCTACCAACCTTTTCTTGTAGGCCTGATTTTATGTATGGTTTTGAATTTGTTGGAAGACTAACCTTTGTTCTTACAAATCATCCTATTGTTGTTTGTTAAATACTTTTCATGTTGAACCCTTGCATGTTCAAAGAAAATGTTTGTGATCTGTATAGCTTGTTGAGATCGAATACTGTTGTTGAGTTTATGAGTCTAGTTATGGAGAGAAAATATCAAGGGTGGAAACTCTTAACTTGAGTTTCTCGATGTGACAGTCGTGTCATTATTGTATGTTAATGGTCGTTTGTCTTATATATACTATTGTCATCATCTCAAATCATTGCGTCATTCCCGTAATCATCTCACACTTTTTGTCATGAAGTCACACTTTTTTATCATGAAATGACACCCTTTTGTCACAAAGTACCATCTCCCCCAATGCGTAGATTGAAGCCCACCTCAATTTTTCCATCTTGTACATGTGGAACTTTTTGTTGAACATGCAAAAAATTATGTGTTTCTTTTTCAAATTATAAAATGAATAATATGATATTGGATTGAGAGTACCTCAGGGTTCTTATGCTTTATTTGTTTTTGTTGATATATTTTGTATGCTCATTATTGATCCTATTGTCATTTTAATGTTGTTTGTAGGTTGCTTTTGCTTCTATAAAGAATCATGTGAGTGTGAAAAGTATTCTATAGATGATGGGAGTTAAAAAAAAAATTGTTTTTTATATGGCCTTGACCATGGTGATGCTCATTGTACAAGAAAAAAAATCATTTTGCATAAAAATAGTGCTTGTTGTAGATTTTTGTTAATTCATGTAATTGATCATGTAGAAAACCTGTTTTTTGTAGGTTTTCCTATAGACTATTATATTGTATGGTGCAATAATCTTGAGTGATGTTTTAAAGATTTTGTAGATTACGTCGAGAGGTATGGAAGTGATTTGGGGGAAAATGTAAAGTGATATTAATGAAAAGATGAAAAGAATGGAGTTTATGAAAGGTCTGGTCAAATAATGAAAATGTGAGAATGAAAAATGTGTATAATGTGTATAAAAATAATGGTGATATAATATGGGAATGGTATGAGTGAAACTTGATATGGTGATGATGAGTATACATGAGATTAAAAACTTGCAGGTTCTACTCATCCCTTAGTTTTGAAAAATAAAGTGATCTTTGTATGTCATGAATTCTAGAAAAATACCCATAGGTTAATATTATGATATTTATTCATACTATTTTGTTGATTTGTAAGGTTTCTTTTCTTGTTTTTCAGATGTGTGGTATGTTATTATCCTTCAGATGCGTGTGAGATCACTTTAATGCTGGCAAACTGGAGGAAAAGTATTGAGTTAAAATAATTTCAAAAGTGGCATACTTACATTGAAAACTCAGAATTGATGTAGTTTGTTTTTGGCCACCCAGAATTGTTGTTAGATACCCAGAACTATTGTTGGTTGTCCAAAATTGTTACTATGGAGAGGTGGATTTTTCATCTTTTTTTTAGTTATCATTCTTCTACTTTCAAATTGAGTCGTGTTTGTTCTAATGTTGATTTTTCTCTTCTTATTGTGGATTGTTGATGATGCATATCTTGTTTCCTCATATATTGTGTCGATACTTACCTTTTTGTTTTTTGCAAATGTTAGAGGCCCTTGGTTGATATACATTTCCCTTGATACATTTCACTTCTACTTATCCATTGGATTTTGGGTATGATGTTGTTGCATGATTTTTTCTATAAGCTTGGAGGTGAATTGATCTCCTTGGTTTGTGACTATCTCCTTGGGGAATCCAAATCTTGAAAATTTGTTATCCTATAGGAATTCAAACATTTTTATTCTATAGCTACCTTCATTGCTTTCACTTCAAACCACTTGGTTAGGCAATCAGTGCATACAAGGTTGTATATTTTATATCCTAAAGGGGGTTTAATAGGCCCTAAGAAGTCCAAACACCACTTTTCAAAAGGTTTTGTTGATATTTTGGGTTGTAAGGGAATTTCATTCCTTTTTGTGGGTTTCCTCATCCTTTGAAACTCATCACAGTGAGAGGTATATTGCTAAGCATCCTTTTGTAAGGTAGGTCAATAGTAACCAACCTAAAATGTTTTGTAGGTTGTCCTCTTTGCTACATATTGTCTTCCACATGGTTCATTAGGGTAGGCATGGAGGATGCCATGCACCTAATCTTCTCTTATACATCTCATTAGGATATGATATGGCTCAAGCTTGAACAAATATATTGCAATACAAGTGTATGTTGTACTCTTTCTTACAATTTTTCATCTATCCCTATAGGGAATATGCTGAGGAAACCTCCTTGTTATAAAGTAGTTTTCTATGTCAGCAAACCAGGGGGTTTGTACTAAAATTGCAAAAAGGTGTTCATCTGGAAAATGATCATCTATCATGTCTCCATCTGCAAGATTTGTTAATCTTGATAATAAAAAAATCAAAAACAACATTTTTCCTTCTTGGTTTGTCAAGAATGGTTAGATCAAATTGCTATAACAACAATAGCCATACAATTGTTCTTCTATTAATATCAAGTTTGCACAAAAACTTGATATCGAGTTACATAATGTTCAAAATTGTTTAGAGCATAAACTACTGCAAGAAATTCCTTTTCAGTGATTGTGTAGTTCATCTCTACATCAGATAAGTTTTTTCTTATAAAATAAATTGCATAAGGCTTCTTATTTTCATTTTGTCCCAAAACTTCCCTTGTTTCTTTATCTAAAACATCAGTGTGGATGTGGAAAGGAATATTCCAATTGGGACCTTAAAGAATAGGGGTTGTAATAATTTTTTCATTGATAATTTCAAATGCCTTTTGACATTATGGTTTCTAACAGAAGCCTATATCTTTAGACATTAAGGAAAACATAGGAGAAGCTTACTTGCAAAAATATTTAATGAATCTTCTATAATAACCTACATGTCCAAGGAAGCTTATGACATATTTTTGTTTTATAGGGGTAGACAGATGTTTAATTGTTTTTACCTTGTTTTGATCTACTACAATCCCTCTAGAAAGAAAGTGGTGTTCGAGAACATCCATAGATGAATTTAGGGGATAAATTTCGCAAATGGGATAATTTTCCATGGTTTTTCCTAAAAAATGATTCGCCAATTTCCACTTTTTCTAAAACGATTTACCCAAATTCCATACAAAAAAAATATGTTACCTTAAAAATCGCCAAAATTTAATAGAAAGTATATAAAATCCTTAGAAATTTGAAAATGTTTACAAAATTATCACCAAACATTTTACATTTTCCATATTAAGGACTAGTAAGATTATCCCATGTTTCTACTTTTTAATGTAAATTTTCATCGTTAAAATCATCCCTGAGAACATCCCCCTCATTCACAAGCATGTTGCATTTTTCCTAGATAAAGGAGAGGTTCATTTCTTCACACCTCTGGAGAACCTTATCATGATTAATTAATTCTTTTTCAAAAGAGTTTCCATAGGGATTCAAGTCATCCATGTAAATCTCTATTGTACCATGGATGAAGTCTGAAAATATGTTGAGTACAACCCTTTGGAAAGTAGTCAATGCATTGCATAGTCAAAATGGAAGGACTTTATAGGAAAAGACACCCCAGGGACAGGTGAAGGTAGTTTTATTCTGTTCTTAAGGGATGATTTGTATCTGATTATATCCACTCAATCCATCTAGAAATGAAAAGTATTATTTCCCTACTAAGACATATAGGACTTGGCCAATGAAAGGTAAGGAAAAAAGATCTTTCCTAGTTGATTTATTGAATTCCTTATAGTCCACACATATTCACTAATTGCCATTATTATTGGCGACAATGACTAAGGGTGAAACTCGTCGACTATCATAAATTGGGTAAATAAATCCACCATCTAGGAGTTTTGTAATTCTTTCTTGACAATATATTTTAGTGCAGGGTTCATTATCCTCTAAGGATACCTAATTGGTTTGAAATATTCATTAATGTATATGTGGTGGGTGTATATGGAAGATTGGATGCCTCTCATATCCATGTAGTCCCATGCAAAAGTTTCAATGTATTTCTTGAGCACAACTAACATTTTTTTGTCTTAATCATCAGTAAGGCTAGTGTTGATTTTCAGTGTTTTACATGGGAAGATGTTTATGGTGTTGATAGTGGAATTATTTTATTTTTCTGTAAAAATGTATGTCCATGATTTCCCTTCTTGATCAATAGAGATTTAAGATTTATCTTCATCATTTAATCCCTCTATTTTTACATCAACAAGGTATTGATTTTGCAGAAAATTTGAGATGAAGGTTTATTAATCAAGTGGGTCATTGGCCAAAGCTATACTTATGGTGAAATTGGGATAAAAAAAAGTCTAAACTAGATCCTCTTCTTCTTCCTCTGCCCAAATTGGAAAATTTTGTGTTATTAGTGACTGAGCAAGAGGGTAAAGAACAAGTTTTGTTTTGGAATGTCCATTAGTAACGGTCATATTCCCTACTCTACAACTGATGTATGCATTTGTTGTGGCTAACCAAGGTCTTCCCAAGATGAGAGGATATCCATTGAATTTAAGCTTGGGTTGGAGAACTAAGAAATCAGTAGGGTATTCCCAAGAATCAATCGAGACCATTATATCTTCCATCATTCCCTCAAGTTTCACTATAGAACTATATGCAATTTGAAGCACGGTGGTTGTATGTCTTAGGGATACCTAAAGGTTTAGTCTCAACATTGTATCCTTATTCATGACATTTATTGCTACCCCTAAATCTATCAAATTATTTTGGATCAATTTCTTGTTAATATGTGCGTTCACTACAGGGCTACCAATGTAATACCCCAAGGACGAGCCCCGGTTGTAATTATGAATGTAACATGTTTTGTAGGTTGGAGGGTCGAGTATTTATAAGCTAGTAGGCTTATGTGTTGATTAGGTCAGGAGCCTAGATGTTAAAGGCCAGGAGCCTGTTTTGTACATGAAAATATTCATATTATTAATATAACAACATCGTTGCGTGTAGATCGACCATGAAGAAATTGTATGGGGGATTAAACTCCACTAGGTTGGGAAAGGGAGGAGGCTAAGAGTTTAGCCTAAGAGCCTAAGCTTAAGAGCCTAGTAGAATAATATATTATTATTCTAAAAGTTGTAAAGAGGATATTAATTTATCCTAATTTCCTTTAAGGAGAGGAACGAGTTCCAAGTGGGGAAAAATGTGCCCCTGGAGAGCCAAGTGTCATCCAAAATGCATGCATATTTATGGGGGGGCGGTCTCACCATTCGTACCATTCTCACGATTATGACCATGCTATTCATCCATTACCCTAAGTCATTGATGCACTGAGCAAGCACGCGGTGAGCTAGTTCGTCATTGTTGAATGCCAATACCCCAAACCTATGCAAAAAACCTAAGTTGATACCATTGTGACACTTGTACCCTGTGGTTTGCCTACACATTGGTCCATTATTACTGTCCTCCAAGTCTAGTTGTTGTTGTTCCCATCACCATGCTCATGTGTGAAGGAGCTAAAGTGAAGAAGCGGGTTGTCAGGCCCGTGGATAGAAGAAGAAAGTTGTCAGTCCTATGAGCAACTCTCTCTAGGTGAGAGAGAGTGTTGAGGAAGTGAGTTCTCCTAGAGGGAGTCTAGAAGAAGCTACAAAGATCTGAGAATTCTTGATCCGGCCTGTTTTTCAAGCCCAAGGAAAGGGAGGTGTAGCAGTCGATGGATTGTTGGACAATGAAGGTGTACACTCCTCGGGTAGGATAGGCATGTGGGGAATGAGATTCTGTGAGTTGTGGGTGTAAGTGGCTCCTTGGAGAAAATCCTTCCCGTTGTACTATGAAACTTCCTATTGTCCCTGCCTAGCCTAGGAATCCCTTTCCCAGTGAATTTTAGCCCCAGCTCGAGGTTGACCCACTCCTGAGAGTGATGAGCAACGTGGTCTAAGGTTGGGAGGTTTGTGGAAGGTTTGCATGCAGATGATCTTCTTCTTGATAAAAATATAAGTACCAATTATTTGTTCATTGTATGTTGTGTATTTGTACATGTGTTATAATTGATGAGTAATGCCTATATATATTGCAGGTATGTGTTAATGTTGCTTCCACATGAATAGGTATATGAGCAGAGTGTTTATGTCTGTTTAATTTCATTATATATATATATATATATATATAAATATATATGAATATCATATGTTATCTCTATTTATTTCATGTTAAGTTTATATGTGAATATTTCCGTAAAATATGTTTACTCAGTGACGATGCCTATCATGTTGGTGGTTGGGGACATTAAAGTTGGTATCAAAGCATTATTTGGAGTAGGATGGCCCAACCTGGGTGGTCATGTATGTTACAAGATGGTATCCGAGCCAAGTTTTCAACACTGAGCCTAGATGGGCCATGTTAGTGAAATTTGAAGTGAAGGTTTCAGAGTGAATTGTTGTCAAGAGGGGAAAAATTCAAAGTTCATATCATTCCTGAGTGTCAGGAAGGCACCGTGTGAACACTTGGACTATGTTTAGAAGCTCAAGAAGTATAGCAGTTGAATAAAACCTACAGAGGAAGGATAACACCACAATCATGGTATTGGTCCACAAAGTTTATAATTTGGACCATAGGATCTGTTCGGGAGAAGGAGGATCCTTCACAACCGTCAAATCTAAAGAAAGGTGCATGAGATTTAACCACCAAGTCCTTCGGAATTTGTGACTTCGGTGATGTCTATGTGTTATAGAGAAAAAGGGGGCCAAAGCTCAAAGTTTCGAAGTCCTGGAGTGGATCTACACCATAGATCTGGGGAAAAGTAATTAACCGTTGGATTGGCCGAAGACAGAACAGAGTTGTTAGATCGAGCCAAGAACAAGAGGTAAGGCACAGCAGGGAAGAACAAATCTCAGCCATCAGATCTGCGCACAAGTGATTGTGAGCCATATATCTCACAACAGTTTAGAAGTTCAACACTTCGAGAGAAATGGACTGTGCTAGAGTGAAAACTCTTGAATTCCCAAAAACTAGAGTTGATCCAGACCGTTCTATTGAGCACTCAACACACCCTAAAAGTCTATGTCCATTTTTTTTACTTTTTTGGTACCACTTGATCCTTTGCACTATTTGTTTTTCCTTCAATATGAAACTGATGACTACGCTTATCCTTTATGTTTCATATTTGAATTTTTAAAAGAAAAAGAGTTTGAACATACAACAAAGAATCATCTTAACCATTAAAAGATACTTAACAACCGCTTAAGCAATCAGAAAACTAAAGCTTTCCCCAACATGCTTAGGGATTTCAGCATCAGTAAAGATTAAAGGTGATGAAGATCATATGAGAAGTTTAAAATAGCCTAGCATCGATCTTCATCGGCATCGACATACGAAATTCTTTATTTTTTGTGAATGAACTTTGGGAGGGGTATCGCCGAAGACCGATTTGTTCGGCTTCGGTAGGAAAATGAAAAAGTAAGCATCGTGCAAGAGAGGAGTGGTATCACCAACCGCCTACTCTTGAAACATTTTCAGCGATGGGAGGTAAAGAAGATGATAACCCACCAAGGAGATGTGCACCTAAAACCTTCCCCCGATCATCGATCCCCGACCTCCATGGAAAAAAGACACGAAGTGATGAGACGTTTTAACCCTCAAATTCATTAGGTATGATGCATTTAAAAGTGTTAGTAAAATTACAGATTGTTCATTAGTTTCTAATATATGTGTGAATCAAAAGAAACTGTTTAAATATTGTTGATGCAATGCATATATCTCCGCGCCTCCGCCGTCAACTAGTTACAATTTAATTGTGGAGAACCGACGGTAGTTTATTTTTGAATTGCATTTATTACTCATATTAACTAGTTGATATGATAGATAGAGTCTCTCCAATTATATTCGTTGGAAGTTATTGCGTATGATCCCATTCTGCACGACAAAGATTTCAGAACAAACAGAGAAGTAGGGCTAACAATCTGAAGAACTTGTCCAAAGTCCAGTGAGTATTAGACAACTAGCTTAGAGATGATTACAAGTATGTATCCACTTGTGGTTTTTTACGCTTCCTTTGTATGTTCTCAACCCAACGTTTCTATATACACGTGTTTAAGGGTTGTTTTAATTGTAGGAACAATTCCTCTGAAGAAACCCTCCACCAAGAAATCCCCAAGAGCACCAAAGATGCAAGAACCAGAAGCAGGAGAGGAATCCTCCCCAGTAGTTGCAAGACAATTAGAATTCACCCCCAAACCAGTGTCTGTCATTAAGAAAACTACCAATAAGGCCTTCATCCAACCCATAGCCTTCGGATACACAGAGGAAAACATTGGAACCAAAACAACATTTCCTTGCTGGGAAGAATTGTTTAAGAAAATCAATAAAGAAGAACCCCTCGAGTATACCCCGCACAATGATCCTGATACAAGGAAGCTAGATGATGATGTCCTCCCAAACATATGTAGAGATTATCTACACATGGTGGCAAGCCAAACTCTGGTGTTTCCTTGCATTGAGCTCCTAAAGTGGCTCATTGACCACACTAACACACATAAATGTTTGATTAATGATGATAATGGTGGATGCGTTGGGGTTTTCTTTCCATCAGAGTTTCAGAGTTACTACAAGATTAGGGAGTCAGAAGAAAAGCTAAGCACTGATTTCATTTTGAGTTTTTATTCATCACACGATACCAGAAAAATCATGGCATCATGGTGGAGGGAAGACAAAAAATTCATGAACTGGACTGTCGGCTGGTACCCAACGACCAATCTAAGGGAACCACACATATAATTAATGGCTCTTCTCTGCAAGTTAAATGGGAGGAAAGATTGCTCCCGGTTTTCAGAGGCTTGGATGCCCCTAGCTTATACGATAGCCATTTCAGGCATGGGTTTCAATTGGGGTGCCATCATCTCCAAACAGTTGAGCACCTGCATAAGACAAGCTCAGATGCCAAAAGAAGGGGAAACTCCCTCTTTCTACATGGCCTCATATCTGTTAGACATCATCTGCGCCAGGAACATTTTCTCTAGAATGAACTTGAACTGGCACTCCTTAGAGCTCTCGGTCCATGTATATACTTCAACATCTTATGGGATAACAGGTACAAAAAATCCTATGCTCTTATCTGTGACCATTTTATTGCATGCATCTATTTTTTTCTATTCAGGAAAGAGTGCCCTAGGCTGTCAAAAGAAGCAAAAAGGGTTATATCAAAAGTGGGTCACTGGTATCTAGATGAGAAAAAAACCTACATTGGGGTTTTCGGAACCACAGGGGCACCCCATTTGTTACCTATATATGTTCCCAACTGACTAGTATTAGGGGAAATTTTCTACCAGACCATCCTGCAAGGATACAATGCCACTTTAGTAAAAGACAAGAAGTGGACCTTCATTCCGTATGGGTTTCATATTGGCTTCTACATGGTCAAAGATATTGTGCATTCTAAGTGTTATCACTGAAATTTCATCCACACGTGGCGACAAGAACTCTGCATCGTCAAAACAGAAAGAGTCATTCATGGCACAGGATTAATTCCACAGCATTGCAAAAGGGTCAAAAAACTATGCAAATTACCAAAAATTTGAAGGGCGCTATACATTATCTGGGCGCGCACGCATATGCGCGTAACAGGATCGTACAACGCGCGCATAGGTGCACAAGGCGCGGCTGTTGAACGAAAAACCCGCGCGCCTGCTAAACGACGCATTTATTGAAACTGGTCGGCTTCCCAACCACTAATGGATCGGCTCCCAAGTCGATTTGACACCAAATCCGAGCTCAATCCTCAT
>JZKD02S1623788.1:249598-260833 GCA_000966675.3 Picea glauca | reverse complement strand
GTATAGACTAGGTATTGAATACATTAATTTGCTTGTACTTCGATTGGTTTGTACTGTTGTGATTGGACGACACAAGAGCATCGAAGCGGAGCAAGGAACAATAGAGATTTAAGGAAAGTGTTCATAAGGTATGTCCACTATCCATTTCTCTTAGTTCGTTCAATAATCTAGATCTAGGGAAAGAGTAGTATTCTATCTCATTTTGTTCTAGATCCAGGTGGATCTAGGGAGATTGGTCTGTGTCCGCACTCACGAATTTATCCTGAAACACTATCATAATTTTAAGAATGGAATTAACCATAATTCATATGCACAATAGAATACATGATAAAATATAAGCATCACAGGCATGAAAAACATAACATTTAACATAATTTGATACTTATCTTGAAACTAAGGTAATTCCACCAACCAAGTGCAGGCCTTCCACGAACCTCCCAGCCTTAGACCGCACTGCTCATCAGCTCAGTAGTAGGTCACCCCCGATCTGGGACTAAGCTCCACCCCAAGGCAAGGAATCCTAGGCTAGGTTGAGGTTACAGGGAAAACACACAGTCATGAGGAAGGAATTCTCTTCCAAGAACCACTCACACTCACTACCCACATACCCTCATTCCCCACATGCTTGTTCCACCCCAGGAGTATACACCTTATTTTTCACCTGGACAGTCCTTCAGTTGCTAACCTCCCTTGCCTTGGGTTATAGCAACAGACCAGACCGAAAGTCTTTGGGTACTGTGGAAACTACAGGGTTCATTCCAAGAGTCCTCTCCTTCCTCTGCGCACTCTCTCACCTAGAGAGAGACGCTCACAGGCCAAACCACCTGTTCATCCAACCTCAAACACCCCTCTCACCTGGAGAGAGTGTTTCAAAATTGGTCACAAGCCATATACAGTCCCGCACTACACAGTTGCAATTACCCATGGAAATACAGACACCGTCTTCCTCAAAACAGGTTCAGAAATGGCAAAATGGTCTCACGGTCACAGCTTCGGGATAGAGGCTTCACGCACAAGTTCCATTTCTGATAGAGGATGCACACAGATTCCCAGACACCACACAGGCTTTTCGGTTTAGAACAGAGGTGAATCTGGCTCTTTCAGAATCAATCACAGGCTTCTGGTTCAATACAGAGGTATACACGGGTTTTCTGAGAGCCAGACACAGGATTTTCGGATTACAAAGATGCATGAAGGTTCTCTGTAGAACTCCAGTCCATCGTACTACTCAGAGCCCATACACGCTCAGGCCGTCTGATCAAATGAGAGTAGGGGGCCCCTCTCACAGCTCACCCTGGCCATTTTATTCGCATGCACTAGGGTTGACACTTGTCGCCCTGGGAACTTCATGCGTTCCACCAGCACGCATGCCTTCCTCATGGTTAGGAACTTAGGATAAAACATGAAATGCTCATGCCTTTTTGAAATAATATTAAAATAGTATTCCCAAGGCTGAAGCCCACTAGGCTTAACACGTATCCCTTTTCCCACCTTCCAACCCCTAATCCCTTGCCTTCTATGTGGAAGCTTAGTCCCCCTTCACTCATTTATCGTGGTCGGTCTGCACCTGGCGATGTTTAAATTTTTTTATTAATTTGTTCTGTGTGATTACATATACATCTGTAGGCTCTTGGCCTTCAACACTTAGGCTCCCTGGCCTAACAAACACATAAGCCACCAGCTTATAAAAACTTGTCTCACTAGCCTATAAAACATAATTACAATTCCTTTCAGAACATGATTTACAACAGGGCTCGGCCTTGGGGACACTACATCGATGGAGGATTTGGTTCCTACTGTTGACTCAAGGAATCTAGGACCTATTAATAGAATTGGTGCTAGAAGGAGGGCCTGAGAATGAATGGTTGAATACATATTTTATCTATCATTTCAAACAACCTACAGATTTGTTATAGCCCACATGCATGGATGGTCCTTCACAAGACAGCCCACACACGTTGAGTATTCCCGAAATGGATAACTCACCCCAACCCAAGGAAGAACCTTTTCACCCTGAAATATCTTACGCCCTTCCTCACAAAGAAGTGAATTAATTCAGGAGAATCACTAGAACCTACACTCAATAGATCAGTGCATTGTCCTTAGCTCCCATCCTCCCTCGAAGAAAAAAACAAAGAAGAGCAGTGGCTAGCACTCCCGACGAGGTTTTCGTACAGTCCGTAGAAGACTTAATAGATTTTTCAATTACCAAAATCCAAGAACCTCTCGCTCTGATACTCGAAACGCCAGTCGATGATGTATCCGAGCCAAACGAATTTTTGGAAGAAGAAGAGTTTGACTCAGATTCCAAATATATTGAGGGTAATAATAACCATGAGGAAGAAAGATAAATCCCACTTCATAACAACCAGCCCTGGTTGGCTGGAGATGCCATGGTCATCCCTGGATGAATACATAATCTTCCCCGACATCCAGAGAAGTTGTTTCCTAAGTACTACCCCAAAACTTCAGTTTTACATGAAGATCATATCAAGAAGTTCATACTCATGATTAGACTTATGAATGTTCAACATGAAGATGTAGTCTACAGACTCTTCCCCTACATGTTTGAAAATTCATCTTCCATGTGGTATTTCAATTTGCCAGTAGGATCTATAACCAGCTGGACCAAGTTCCAGAAATATTTTCTAGACAAATTTGCAAAGGAAAGTACTACGGGATCCCTGATGGATGAGTTGTTTGCAGCCACCATGAGTCCTAAAGAGAGGGTCAAATATTTCAATCAGAGATTCATGACCATATTAAACAAATTCCAGCCCGCAGCAAAACCAATTCAAGAATTGCAAATCGAGGTTTATGCCAACACGCTCCCAGCGTATATTTCTATGTTTGTAAAA
The DNA here is from genome assembly GCA_000966675.3 of Picea glauca. Classification (NCBI taxonomy): domain Eukaryota; kingdom Viridiplantae; phylum Streptophyta; class Pinopsida; order Pinales; family Pinaceae; genus Picea; species Picea glauca. Next base: position 257,975 of record JZKD02S1623788.1, on the reverse strand, counting down.
AGAGTCGCTAAGCAAACCTTGGCAGAAAATTTTGAAGAGGCCAAAAAAATAGAATTCCAAATGAAAAGGATGTAAATAAGGCCAAGCCTCTCTAGTAAAGAAATAAACCCACCCCCCTCCTAAGAGGGGACTCCTTTTGACTAGACCATCGATAAAACCAATTGAACAAACTCTCGATAAAGGTAATGGAGATATAGAAGATCTACAACGCATGGTTAAAAAATTATCAAATGAAATCATATACATGAAGAGAAATGCATGAGAAGGAAATCAAGGCCAAAGGCCCTATAAGAATTTCTTTAAAAGAAACCCGCCTTTCAAAGCAATTGAACCTTCCCCAGCCAACTTAAATATTGATCTAGGGAATGTTGCATCTGATTCTTTTTGTACTTATCATCAGAAAAACCACTCCAAAAGAGACCTCCCTCAATGGGTACATGCCATGAATTTAATGGCCAATCAGTTTCTAGACGAAGTCTCCCTTACTGAACAGCCAAGCAGTTTAGTTATCAATATTGTTGACCAGGAAAAAGTCAACCCACCATGAGATACAACCATGCGGATATGGGATCTCGGCCTGATCATGCCTTCCAACGATATGTTTGCATATTGGGACCAACCCGTGGATGTTTTGGTGATATAGACATGCAGTAAGGGACTGCCCGGCTCCAAATATACTGACTCCACCTGATCCTCACAAAGTAAGTTAAATCCTGACCACCTGAAAAAATCTTTTGCTCTCATTAAAAATCCTATAAACATTCATACCCGGGAATCGCCCAAACTAGATTACAATGTGGTCAAAGATTTGAAGAAGCTAAAGGCCAACATTTCAGTTATGGATATATGCAGGATCCCTCAGCAAAAAGACTTTTTGTTACAGGCCTTGAACTCTGCAGAAAACCCAACGACGGGTAATGGCCCAGAAAGAAGTTTGACTCACACAGATCCGGTGGGCAAACCAACTATGAATACCTGTTTGGGAGATAGAAAGGAAAAACCTGTTGTCCCCCCATTCCTCCTAACATTTGAAATATTCAATAGAAACCTCCACAACTATTTGGTAGACTCTGGGGCATCCTCCAATTTCATTCCCTTGGTTGTTTGCAAGAAATTGAATGTTGTTCCTCTCAAGAGTGATAAACATGTCATACAATTAGATAGGACCCAGGTCAAGGTCATAGGAGAACTCAAAGGCATGATGATCAGGATATCAACACACCTCACGTTTGTGCAAGTGATCAAAATTATCATAGTAGATATCCTTGAGGCATATGGGTTATTACTGAGTCAAGATTGGTCTGAAAAGATAAACGGATACTTCAGTATGAATTGGGCACACATTTGGCTACCCCTGAAGGGGCACAAGAACATGATCAGAATCGACAAAGAGAGGTATCTAAAACATATGTTCATTGATTTAGAATCCCTTAACGAACCCTCATCCACACATTTCCCCATATTGGGCAATTATTCCTGTGAATCCTACTTCAGAAACTTCACCCGCTTCTTATCTGATGTTCCTCTTACCCAAAACTCTGAGTTTATTTTTCAAGAGAAATCATCGATACCAACAGGAGACACCCTCTTCTACCAAAACACAACACTAGAGATTGTGAAATAAGAGGTCAGGGAGCAAGAAACTAATACGGAAAATCAAAATAATGATTCTCATTCACAATTTTGGACCCTCTATTTTGATGAATCTAAATCTGAAGAAGGGTCTGGAGCATGATGCATCCTCATCGATCCTATTGGTAAACGACATTTCTTTTCTTATAGGCTAGAATTTGAATGTACCAACAACGCTGTCAAATATGAAGCTCTGATACAAGGATTAAGGAAAGCAATAGATTTGGATATCAAAGAATTGAAAGTTTTCGGGGACTCTGAAATTATTGCCAGACAAGTAAGAAATACTATACATTGAAATTCTCCTCATCTAAAGAACTATAAGCAAGAGGTGTTGTTACACATTATTTTCATCACCCTTATGACCATTAATGATGTAAAGCTATTTGTTGCCTTCAGAGAGGTTAGTGGCCTAAATTCCTGAAAAAAGAAGGGAGAAGAACTTTCCCTGAGAGAAGAAGTTGTATTTTCCTTTGAAAAAACCCTATTAAGGAGGATTTCCTCAGGCTTCTATATAGAGAGGGTGAGGAAATTCCTTATTTCTATAGGTTGCACTATAGCTAGGTTGTGGAGTTTTTGCAAGTTTCTCTATAGCTGGGGTGTGGCAACCTTCGTACATGGGAAAAATGGGCGTCTTCTCGATGCTTCTATAAGGAGAAGATTTTATGGTGAGGTGGCCTCTGAATGGTTTGGATCTTACTCATTTTCATGATTTAGTGGGATTATCCTAACCTCCTCACCTTATCCTCTTCATCTTATAAAAGGAGAGGAGATCTCATGGAGAAAGTTAGTTGTTTTGGATTGATTGGGTTGGATTGAACTTGGGAAATTTATGTTGGCTTTGAGCTTTGCTTTGTCAAGATAGATTGTGAGTAGCTATCAGATACATAGTCTCAAAATCCATTGGAGAAAGAAGTGTGTGGGAAGTATGGAACAATTGGAAGGAACCTGACAACATCAAGGCATCTGGTTGTACATTTATTCCACATTATATAATACAGTGGCATGTTTCTTTCTCATAAAATCATTCTCATTTTATTGCATAATTCTTTGATCATATGCATAGGTTGTCATTGAATATACTTCTATTGCTTTCACTTTGGTTGGTTTGTGTCTCACTGTAGGATCAATATCACAAGAGCACCAGAGTGAAACAGGAACAACAAAGACATAAGGAAGTGACACTTAAAGGTATGTCTCTCATCTTTTGTTTGGTAGTAAATTCGATGATTATAGTCTAGAGAAAGCACCATGTTCTGTCTTGTTTTGTTCTAGATCTAGGTTTATCTAGGGAGATTAGTTTATGTCTGCATTTACCGATTTATCTTACAACAAAATTAGCGACTCCACTGGGGAACAAATTGTTTTCCTAGTTTGTCTTGCTTTCTTATTTTGATTGTTTGGTTTCAATTTTATGAGTCATTGAGAGATCCAACTTGACTCTCTAACTGTTAAACTTCACTGGAAAACCTTCTTAATTTTTAATTTTTTCCATTTTTGTTTGATTTCCACACATTGCTTTGAGGGATAGTGCGATGACTTAGGATTTCCACACCCTACTTGTTTAGACCAGTGTGGAAACTTTGCACCCTACCCATATCTGGCCTATGGAAATCATGGATTTCCACACTGTGTTAGTCTATAGCCTACGGAAATTGTGAAAATTTTAATTTTTGATGGTTTTTTCCTTACCCGGACCTTGGATTTGGTTTTGGGGTGAATTTTTGGGTTTGTATGATTTGTTTACAGTCTGCTTGACAGCTTTGAAAATTATTTTAGCCATATTTGCTTTGTTTTCTTTTGAAATATTTGGTCTCTTGATTTGAGTGTCTTTTAGTTACAAAGCATCGTTTTTATTTAGAATTGTTTAGTGAAAGAATATTTATTTTTCTGAATAAATCATGTTAAAAGAGAAACTTAGTTTGGGTTGTTTTTGTTTAGAAGTGATTTTCTATTTGTTTTAGTGTCTCTTTGAAATAAAAAATTGTAATTTCTTGCCTTATATTAGATTGGGGGAATCCTTTCATTTGAAGTAGTGAAATTGCATGATTCTTGGAATTTTTTGGTCTTAAATTATGAATCGTGTATTGGTGTATAGTCTCTTTTTCTCATTTGTTGGGAATCCTTATATTGATGAGTTTAATAAATTTTGGGACATTGTGCATCTGGGAATGATAAATGTTTTCTCCTTCTCATAGCATAGCTTTCATCAAAATGAAAAGATTCCATATTCATCTCTTTGCATAACTTTCGAGTCAGTCAAAACACCATATTGTCCATGCCATTTTCCTCTTGAGTAACAACATCCATAAAATAAAGCGCTTATAAAAATTGATTAGACATTTTTTATTTTTTCTGGTAGAAAACCTACATTAGATTAGTTGCAGGGCTTTGGAATAGGTGTGAAAGATAACTTTCCAAAGCTACAAACAAACATAGAATCTTGCGTTAGGGAGTGGTGAAATCCACTTGCTACAGTTTGTCCTGGGAAGTCCTTCTCACACAAGGGTCAATCACGAGGTCGCATTGAGACTGACAGAGTTACTCACCCTGCTTTGTTGATCTTGGTGTAGAGATTGTGCATATTATGGGGGTCTCTTGAAGGTATACCGACAGGATGAGTGGAAGCCTTTCAAGTTGATTTTAGGCTAGATACCATGCCTTTGCATGTGGATCAGACTATCGACTATTTCCCCAGGAATCACTATAGTAATCGGTAACCTTAGTGGCCTATCTCTCTAGGTTCTTTACACAAGGTGATGGTGGAGGGGAAAATCTTCATGGTACCTGGAATCGACATTTGCCAAACTCACTCGGGCTCCTTGGAGGGTATACCCACGTTTATGTGTGGGAGCTTGCACCAGGGTGTAATTCCGTTAAGCAGGTCGTCAACGTAAATTTTCCACCTGCTCTATCTCAGCCCCTTCTTACTTTTTTCTTGCGACATTGGATTTCATCACCAACTAGTGTGTTGATTGTGAGAAGGTTTTGTTTGTTTACTTGCTTCCTAGATTTTTAGTGTGTGTTGTTTGTTTTCCCTAGAGGACTCTAGGTTGAATCTTTGTTTTAATGGTGTCAGTTCCCGAAATGAAAAATGAAGTAACCCCTTCTCTAGGGGAACCTTTTGTTTTTCCTTCTTATGGAAACATTGGTCCTCCTCACATCACTACTTTGAGCCTTCCAAGTATCACAATTGGATTACCGGTATGGCTATTTTCCACTCAGGTAATCCTGAATACAATTAGTGATTCAGTTGTAAGCACTTCCCCCCAAGAACATCAACCTCATGTTGATCCTTCACCTTCTTCACCTTCTTCACTTGCAAGGTCTTCTTCCATTTCATCTTCTTTGCCAAGTGAAAGCTCTAAAACTAGTAACTTGGTGGATAGGAAGAAGAAGAAACATAAGATTAAGAAGAAGAAAAATAAACAAGGATATAAACTTCCATCCATTGTCAGACGTGTTGGAAAGAAACCACTTACTATTGATCATGCTGGGAGTGTTGATAATGTCAAGATCACCCAAACAACCCGTACACCAAGGTACCCTTGTAGGCTTTGTATGGGTATCCATATTCTTAAGGATTTCCCTGGTCTATCCAAGGTTATAGAAGTATGGTCTACACACCCTCACCAACCCATGTCGCCAGCCTCTCAACAACATGTTGATGACCTCTCGTCCACTAGTCAAGATGTCGTTGGGAAGAATAAAAGTCGAGTCAAGTTCCCGTGTATGTTATGCAAATGATGTCATCTAACTCATCGTTTCCCTCATATGGAAGAAGCCTCGAAATTCTTGGAAGACATGACTCTTTCACAACCTCAACTTCCAGTTGCTTATCACAAACTTACTCTCGACCCACCTGTAGTTGATGGAATGATCAATTTGGTCCCTTCATCGGTCAGTATGGTTAATCATGTCGTGAATCTAGTCACATCCTTAGTTGAACCAGTTGACAAAGTGGTCGATCCGATCCCACTCTCCCGTTAGAGAGTGAAACCCAAGTAGTCGATTCGATCCCATCTTTTGGCAATCCCACTCTCCCATTAGAGAGTGAAACCCAAGTGGTTGATTTGATCCCATCTTTGGTCAATCCCACTCTCCCGTTAGACAGTGAAACCCAAGTGTTCGAACTTTTTCTACCCATTGACCCCATTCTCCCCTTGGAGAATGAAACCCAAGTGGTCGATTTGATGTCATTATGAGTCGATCCTACTCTCCCGCTCGAGAGTAAACCCGATATTGCCCACATTTTCCTCATTGATACAGACTATACCATGACAAGGGGTATTCCTCCTTCTCTTGTGGAACCTCCTCCAAGTAATGAGGCCATCCATTTTGATTGAGGTGTGGTAACCGGACCTCGTCTTCCCTCTCACATTCCTTTCCAGATTACAGTATAGGTTTGTGGTTGGGACGTTCCTTAGACGTTGATAGATGAAGGTGTGTATGTTAGTATTTTGTCCTCTCTTGTTTGGCAAGTTTTGGGTTGTCCTCAGCTTGTGCTAGTTACACAGAATCTGTTAGCTTTTAACAGAAGAACCAATCAACCTTAAGGGACCCTTCCTTAGCTTTCTGTAACTTCGAGAGGGAAAAATGTCTTTATTGATGTCATGGTAGTCCAATACCCCTTGGGTTTAGCTTTACTCCTTGGGTAGGATTATGTATATTCCATGAAAGCTATTGTGTCCACTCTTTTTCACCAATTTTGGCTTTGGATAAATAGGTAGATGTGGCCATGAACTAATCCCCCTAGATCCACCTAGATCTAGAAGAAAACGAGATGGAACAAGATGCTTTCCCTAAGTTGTGATCATTGAGTTTAATACCAAAGGTGGAATAGATAACATACGTTATGAATCACTTCCTTATATCTCTGTTGTCCCTACTTCACTCCAGTTCTCTTGTGTAATCATATCTGTGATAACACAAACCAATCAATGTGAAAGCAGCAATATTAGAATTCAATGACAACCTAAACATGTGATCAAAGAATCATGTAATAAAATACTAATCATTTTATGGGAAAGAGATGTGCCACCGTATAATATTAATGAAAAGTAGAAGATACAACTGAATTTCCTTGATGTTGCAAGTTCCCTTTTAGTGGTCCTTCGTTCCAACACACACATACACTTGCTTTGAAATTTGCATGAAGATAATCCACAAAATCTTGATAGACAAATAGAGGCATCAAGCATCACTAGGAATAGGATTCTTTACACAATCTTCAACCTATTCTTTCATCAATTATCTTCTTAATCTTGCTTAACCTTTTACATGAGAAGCCCATGATTATATAGGAGAAGGTGAAGTGGCTAAAGGGATGAGGATGATCCCACCAAATCAAAGAAACCAGTAGGATCGGAACCATACAGACGCCACCTCACATTCTAGAAGATTCTCCTTCTAGAAACTTTGTGAAACCTCTTTCCTCTTTTATCTTTGGAACGTTGCCACACCCTACCTATATAGAATCCTGCGAAAATCCTGTGGGACAACTATAGAGAAGCCCACAGAAATCATATATTTCCACACTGTGTAATATATTCAGCCTGCAGACCCTTTCTAAAAAGCGGTCTTGTAGAGGAGGAAAAAAGTCATGTTGGGATCTTGAACACATGTTTGTGAAATCATTATTAGGGTGACCAAAATAATTTGTAACAGAATACCCCCCAAAGTATGAGGCTAGAACTCATGATAGCTGAAATACTTTGTAAAAATGTGTGTGTGTGTGTCGGGAACAAGGAGCGCACCAATTGGGAACCTGCAAACAATCAAGCATATGCACAATATTATACCATGTATGAAGTAGGAATTCCCATGTTCAAACTATAAATGATTGAAATCATAAATATAAGTCATGGCCACCAATTATACACTGTGGATCCATGTCATCAAGATTTTACATATCCACTAGGAATACACTGTGGATCTATGTGTTGAAAAACTCAGATACAGACATAGCCACGAGACATACAAAGTGGATATATGTGTCAATTCAAATCATAAATACTCCATATCAACCTGGATAAAAAATGATGAGGTCCAGGGTCTTCAATCCCATCGTCCGTTAGTATGAATCTAGCCATGTGATTACAGCCGCTGAAGTCGAACATGGTTAGAAACCACTTGATTACCAGTCGCTAATGAAAATTGTTAATACCTACGAGGGAAATCACCATTGATGTCAATGACTCCCAAGGTACAATAGTACAATCCAACGAGTGTGAATATATGAGTTGAAGTCAAACACTCGATGGAATCCCTCGATCAGGTATTAATGATGTAAATCCATTGTCAAAAGCGAAGAAACCTACCATTGAGGCATGTAGGATCTAAGGAACTAAATAATTTCTAAGTCTTGATCCTGGATAATGAGCTGAAGTTGATAGGAAAAGACTCATCATAGGAGGGCCTTGATGTATCCCCCATCAAATGACATGAAATAAGTAACAGATTTAGGGTAGTTCAAAGTACAAACATGATTTGAAACTGACACAAGGAAGGTCGACATGGTAGGAATTGACAATTGCATATGGTCGACTCAATAGAGGGCTTGGTTGAATTTCTCTTGAACATATGAATAGTACGACATTGGTCTTGGCAGCATTGACTCAAATATGACCCAAGATATGAACTTGTAGAAAGTCAGACAAGAGACAAATGGATTTCCCAACCCGGATTGAAATGATGAATGGGGTGCCATGTTCAAGAGCAATTCTTACTACCACTAACAAAAATA
>JZKD02S1623788.1:215392-249543 GCA_000966675.3 Picea glauca | reverse complement strand
ATTTCTAGCGAGTACCTCTTTATTTTTATGCAAGCTTGAGGAGGATAACATATGCTTGTTGATGTAAGCTCATCCTTTGGATGAGTCCCTCAAAGTGTGTTTAACGAACCCTAAGAAGGAGTGGTTCGGTCCTATGTGGGTCTTTTGATGTTTGTTTAATGAGTCCAAAGATAGAAAACTCATGGGTTTTTCATATTTTGAGAGTCTGAAAAACACTTAAAGAGAACTCTCCCAGTTCCTTTTTCATAAAGTACTTTTATAGGACCGAAAAAGTGATAAACTATCGCCCATCAAATGTTTTCTTCAAATACTTTTACGATCTTGAAAAGAACAAGGTCGCTCGACAATATTTTCATTTTTATGGAGTGCGAAAAGAGCTTAAAGGTTACTCCGTAAGTTTCGTTATTTTCGTGTTACCATGACGAGTAAGAAAAGACGACAAAAGTATACTCGGTTAAGTTCTAATTGATTTTTGAGCACGAGAATGAACAAATACTAAGCTCGAGGTTTTTTTAAAAAACCCTAAAAAGTAATCATACACGCGACAAAAAAGAAAAAGAAATCACAAAAACTGTCCACACTTTATTGTTCGGAACCCTAGTCTGCCCATCTACGAGAAAAAAAACACTCACGAGATCATTAGATTGGTAGGTTTTTGAGAAAATGTATTTAAATGATATAAAATATTTTTAGAAAAAAGAAAAAATTGAGATAAATAGGAGTAAGAACTCATTTTCACTATTTCATTTGTATTTGGTCAAAAACTTGTCTAAGAGCCCTTTTTCACCTCATATTTCAGCGGTCAATTGTGGGGAGCATATGCGATCATTCGGTGAATGGTTTGCATGAAAATGGCGAATACATCGTCTTGTTCCTTTTTAATGGTTTAAAATTCATTTCAATCGGTTAAAAGATGATTTTTGGGTGAACTTTTGGGTTGTAGGTGTGCGTTGGGGACGCCGTAGGTGCCCTATATCAGAGCTTGTGAAAATCAAGGATTTCCACAGGCGCCCAATGGTTCACCTACGGAAAACCGCTCTATAACTGAAGCCCAGTCACAGTGACCGAAAACCCAAAATGAAAATGATTCGTTGGACCAAAAATAATTCCAAAAAATTATGATTGAAGGTGCTAACTTCTTTCTTTCATCTCCATGCAATTATTTTTATTGCAAAAATGTTGGAGTGGAAAGAAAGAGAGAATGAATATGGTGATGCTATGGCTTTGAATGACTTGGGCACCATAAATTCCCTATGACAGTGTGGTTTGTTAAAGTTCTTCAAGATTCATGGAATGAGATCCCAACTGAGACTGTTGGAATATTTGGTCCATATGTGGGACATGGACCAACAAGTATTTCATGTGGGTGTTCATGTTCTTTCCTTGGACATCGAAGATATTTAATTCTTGATGGGGCTATCCTGTCGTGGGGCGCAAGTGACCTTAACATGAGGTCAAGGTGGTGGTTTTCCGATGAGTGAATACATCAAATGCTATTGTGAACCTGAGGCCGAGCGACGCAAGGGTAAAGTGGTTATTTTCATGATCTGACTCTCAGAACCATTCTTTTCACCATTGCATGGATGGCAGGGAGTGTTTCTCCACACATGGCTCTGCAGAGATACTTTCAGTATGTTGTGGAATGCACAGAACCTTATGTGTTCAAATGGTGCGATGGACTCCTTTGCAGTATGAAGAGCCAATTGACCAAGAGAAAGAATGGGGATCTGAAGTAGTTTGGGTATGGATCCATTTTGGTATCTTTCTTCCTGGAAAGAGTCCCTCACTTACGCTTATAGGTATATTGGAACATACCAATGCCACGAGATCCACGGATGAAGAGGTGGTGTGATCTCATGTCCCGACATGTAGTGGGCCCCATTATTAAATATAATGATACATTTTTTTATTGGATGGAGACCCAGATATTGATGATCAATGACTATCCATATGTCGGGATGGATTTTCGCAATGATCCTGACTTGGTGTTACCTGAGGGTTCTCAGTGGGGGGATCTAGGTAAGAACTTTTTTTTTCTTTTAAGGTGTTTTTGTAAAAAATTTCAAAATATTAAACATTTTTTATGTTTTCAATCCAATGACTAATCAAAATATTTTGACCATGCAGATGTAGGGCCATTCCGACCACTGGGTACATCGCAAGATTTAAAACAAAACAAAACTATGCTTGGGATAGATTTTATTTTACACAAGCTTAAAAACTAAACAAAACTATGCTTGAACCTGGTTTCATTTTTACACAAGCTTGAACCAGAGGAAACTATGCTTTAGGTAGATGGTTTCATTTTTAAACAAGATTGAACCATATCTTTCATGGCATATACATAATCCCTCCCAAGGATTAAATCGAAAGAACCGAGTATATTTTTATATTTTTTGGTAGCACACCTACATTAGATTAGTTGTAAGGCTTTGGAATAGGTGTGAAAGATAACTTTCCAAAGCTACAAACAAACATAAAATATTATGTTAGGGAGTGGTGAAATCCACTTGCTAAATTTTGTCATGGGAAGCCCTTCTCACACAAGGGTCAATCACGAGGTCGCAATGAGACTGGTAGAGTTACTCACCCTGCTTTGTTGGTTTTGGTGTAGAGATTGTGCATATTATGGGGGTCGCTTGAAGGTATACCCACAAGGATGAGTGGAAGCCTTTCAAATTGATTTTGGGCTAGATACCCTACCTTTGCATGTGGATCGGACTGTCGACTATTTCCCCATACATCACTTTAGTAATTGGTAACCTTAGTAGCCTATCTCTATAGGTTCTTTACACGAGGTGACTGTGGAGGGGAAAGTCCTCACAGTACCTGGAATCGACATTGGCCAAACTCACTCGGGCTCCTTGGAGGGTATACTCACATTTATGTGTGGTAGATTTCACCAGGGTGTAAGTCCATTAAGCATGTCGTCAACATAACTTTTCCACCCGCTCTATTTCAACCCCTTCTTACTTTTTTCTTGTGACATTGGATTTCATCACCAACTAGTGTGCTCATTGTGATAAGGTTTTGTTGGTTTGCTTGCTTCCTAGATTTTTAGTGTGTGGTGTTTGTTTTCCTTAGCAGACTCTAGGTTGAATCTTTGTTTTAATGGCATCAGTTCTTGAAATGACCAATGAAGGAACCCCTGCTCCAGGGGAACCTTTTGTTTTTCCTTCTTATGGAAAAATTGGTCCTCCTCACATCGCTACTTTGACCCTTCCAGGTCTCACAATTGGATTACCGGTATGGTTTTTTTCCACTCAGGTAATCCCGAATGTAGTTAGTTCTTCAGTTGTAAGCACTTCCCCCCAAGAACATCAACCTCATGTTGATCCTTCACCTTCTTCACCGGTAAGATCTTCTTCATATTATTCACTTGAAAGGTCTTCTTCCATTTCATATTCTTCACAGAGTGAAATCTCTAAAGCTAGTAACTCGGTGGATAAGAAGAAGAAGAAGAAGAAACGAAAGATTAAGAAGAAGAAAAACAAACAAGGATCTAAAATTCTAGCCACTGTTGGACGTGTTGGAAAGAAACCAGTTACTGTTGATCATGCTAGGAGTGTTGATAATGTCAAGATCACCCAAACAAACCGTACACCAAGGTACCCTTGTAGGATTTGTAAGGGTAGCCATATTCTTAAGGATTTCCCTGGTCTATCCAAGGTTATAGAAGTATGGTCTACAAATCCACACCAACCGATGTCGCCAGCCTTTGAACAACATGTTGATGACCTCCCTTAAACTAGTCAAGATGTCATTAGGAAGAAGAAAATCCAAGTCAATTTCCCATGTATGTTATGCAAACGACGTCCTCTAACTCATATTTTACCTCATATGGAAGAAGCCTCAAAATTCCTGGAAGACATGACTATTTCACAACCTCATCTTCCAGCTGCTTATCGCAAACTTACTCTTGACCCATTTGTAGTTGTTGGAATGATCAATCTAGTCCCTTCATCGGTCAGCCCGGTTAATCATGTCATCAATCTGGTCATTTCCTTAGTTGAACCAGTTGACAAAGTGGTCGATCCAATCCCATCCTTGGTCAATCCCACTCTCTCGTTAGAGAGTGAAACCCAAGTGGTTGATTCAATCCCATCTTCAGTCAATCCCACTCTCCCGTTAGAGAGTGAAACCCAAGTGATTGATTCGATCCCATCTTCGGTTAATCCCACTCTCTTGTTAGAGAGTGAAACCCAAGTGGTTGATCCGTTTCCACCCGTCGACCCCATTCTCTCCTTGGAGAATGAAACCTAAGTGGTCGATTTGATGTCATTATAAGTCAATCCTACTCTCCTGCTCGAGAGTAAACCCGATATTGCCCGTGTTTTTCTCCTTGATATAGACTCTACCATGCTGGGGGGTATTCTTACTTCTCCCATGGAACCTCCTCCAAGTAATGATGCCATCCATTTTGATTGGGGTGTGCTTACTGGACCTCATATTCCCTCTCACATCCCTTTCCAGATTACAATTTTGTGGTCGGGACGTTCCTCAAACGTTGATAGATGAAGGTGTGTTTGTTAGTATTTTGTCCTTTCTTGATTGGAAAGTTTTGGGTTGTCCTTAGCTTGCACCAGTTATGCAGAATATGTTATCTTTTAACAAAAGAACCAGTCAACCTTAAGGGACCCTTCCTCGGTTTCCTGTAACTTCGGGAGGGAAAAATGTCTTTAATGATGTCATGGTAGTCCAATACCCCTTGGATTTATCTTTACTCCTTGGGTGGGATTATGTCTATGCCATGAAAGCTATTATGTCCACTCGTTTGCGTGTGATATCTTTCCCTCACGATGGAAGAATTGTGACTATTTATCAACTTTCATTCATCGGTCTTGATTGGATTACCTCCCTTAGTGGTTCTTATATGCAGATGGTATCGCCCCTGCCACAGGTAAATTATGTGGCGTTGTCTCCCATGCCTTCCACTGCCGATGACAATGAATTGTATTCGGTAGTTGACATGGTGACCTCTTCGGTAGGGATATTGGAGCATGACCTCCTTACCCTTTTCGCGACCCTCGACATGTGTTCCTTCCAGAGTGTGTTTCTTTCGTCAAATGAAGATCTCTTGGAAGCCATGAAGGATTTTTGTCCCTTTACATGGTGTTCTTCCATAGCATTGTCCTCTTGGAAGTCTTGATGAAGAAGAGCCTCGAGCATGATTTTCTGATTTCAAGCTCGTTAAAAAATGAAACCAACTTTGAGAATAGTTTTCTACTTTTAAGATCATTAAAAAATGAACCCAACTATGAGGATAGTTTTCGAGTCTCTATAGCAACCTCGTTAAAAAATGAAACAGAGCTTATGAGCATAGTTCTCGTTTCTTTGTCAAGCTCGTTAAAAAATGAAACTAAGGTCTGGGAATTGAACCTGGATTCTCGAGCATAGTTCTTCTCATGTGTCAAGATCGTTAAAAAATGAAACAACTTCCCCCTCTTTGTTTAAGTCAAGTCCTTCATCTAGTATTTGAAGCTTCATTTCATCCACTTTTGCAGTTGGAAGAAACGAAGCTTGGGGGAAAATGTTTTCAGCCTCTGGACTTCATGTTGAAGTTACACCACTAGTTTCTTAAGCTGGGGGCTAAGTACCAACTATCCCTGTGTTATGCGTTGATAAGTTCAAGCATAGTTTTCTATGGTTCAAGCTTGTTTAAAAATGAAACCACCTACCTCAAGCATAGTTTCCTATGGTTCAATCTTGTGTAAAAATGAAACCAGGTTCAAGCATAGTTTTGTTTAGTTTTTAAGCTTTTGTAAAAATAAAATCTATCCTAAGTATAGTTTTTTTTTTTTCGTTTTAAAGCTTGCGTAAAAATGAAAACAATCCTGAGCTTAGTATTTGTTATTTATCATGCTCATAATTACATAAGAATAAGTTACCGATCTTAGTATTCATTCTTTCTCATGCTCGTAAATACGTGAGTATGTAACCGAGTATACTTTTATCACTTTTTCGGACTTGTAAAGGTTATACGAAAAAGGAACCCCCTAGAGTCTCCTTTAAGCTCTTTTCAGACTCTCTAAACATGAAAAGATTGTCAAACGACCTTTTTATTTTCATGCTCGTAAAAGTATTTGAAAAAAGCATTCGATAGGTGATAGTTTATCACTTTTTTAGTCTTATCGAACTATTTTACAAAAAAGGAACTGAGAGAGTTCTCTTTAAGTGTTTTTTTAGACTCTATAAACATGAAAAAACCCCAAGTTTTATTTCTTTGGACTCGTTAAACAAACATAGAAAGACCCATATGGGACCGAACCACTCATTTGTAGGGTTCATTAAATATACTCAAAAGGAATCATATGAAGGATGAGCTTACATTACAAGCATATGTTATCCTCCTCAATCTTGTGTAAAAATAAAGAGGTACTCACCATAAATGGTGGCGGAAAAATTGGGAAAGAAATGTGTCTAAACCTGTATTCCATGGAAGAGTCACTTTTGAACATGACACCCTTTCACTCACCTTATGTCGAGGTTGGAAAATATGCTTGTCTCTTGATCATACTCCTTTATAAGATTACAACTTGGTCTGTGATCCCTATTGTTGAGTCAGTATTTTCCAAGACAGTTGTCATGTCATCAATATGTTCAAAGAGAAGTTCAACCTGGAAATCCTTCTATTGCGTCGGCCATTTCTGCAGTGCTTAAGCCTTCTATTGTGTCGGTCATCCCTAAGTCAGTCCTAAAGCACTTGTTACTCTGATCTACATCAAATCTTGTTACCTGTTTCGTGTCATTGATGGGGGATACATTAAGGCCCTTCTGTGACGAGTCTTTTCCTATCAACTTCAACTCATTATCTAGGAATTAGACTTAGAAACCAATTGGTACCTTGGAACTTTCATGCCTCAATGGAAGGTTTCCTCTCTTTCGACAATGGGTTTTCATTATTGACCCTTGATCGGGAGATTACGCCAAGTGTTCGACTTCAACTCATTGATTCACATTCGTTGGATTGTACTAGAGTACCTTGGGATTCATTGACATTAATGGTGATTTCCCTCGCACTTGTTAACGGTATTCACTAATGACCGGTAATCAAGTGGTTTCTACCATGTTCGACTTCAGCACATGTATTCACATGGTTAGATTCATACTATAGAGTGGTGGAGATGAAGACCATGGATATTTTCTCACAGATTCAGGTTGCATTGGAGTGTATTCAATTTGTACTGTTGCATAGATACACATTGTATGTCTCATGGCTATGTTCAAATTTGAGTCTTTAACACATATATCAGCAGTGTATTTTTGGTGGCTATGTTCATATTTGAGTCATAATGGCATGGATCCACAATGTCTATTTGGTGGCCATGACCTGTATTACTTAACATGGATCTTTGCATGTCATCATTTATGCTTTGAGTCATTTGTATTCTGAGTATGGGAATGCCTACCTCAGTGATGATATATTATTGTACTATATTTCCTTGTTTGTTGGCAGGTTTCCGACCGACATGTTCCTTGTTCCCTACACACACTCGACAAAGTATATCAGCCATCACTCTGTTATAACTTCATACTTTGGGGAGCTATCTGTTACACATTATTTTTGTCACCCTTATGACCGTTAATGATGTAAACCTATATGTTGCCTTCAGAGGGGTCAGTGGCCTGAATTCCTGAAGAAAGAAGGGAGAAGAACTTTCCCTGAGAGAAGAAGTTGTATTTTTTTTTGAAAAAAACACTTTTAAGGAGGGTTTCCACAAGCTGCTATATAGACAGGGTGGAGAAATGTCTGATTTCTATAGGTTGCACTATAGCTAGGTTGCAGAGTTTCTGCAGGTTACTCTATAGCTGGGGTGCGGTGGCCTTCGTACATGGGAAAAACTGGAGTCTTCTCAATGCTTCTATAAGGAAAAGATTCTATGGTGAGGTGGCCTTAGAATGGTTTGGATCTTACTCACTTTCATGATTTAGTGGGATTATCCTAACCTCCTCACCTTATCCTCTTCATATTATAAAAGGAGAGGAGCTCTCATGGAGAAAGTTAGTTGTTTTGGCTTGATTGGGTTGGATTGATCTTTGGAAATTTATGTTGGCTTTGATCTTTTATTTGTCAAGATAGATTGTGAGTAGCTATCAGATACACAGTCTCAGAATCCATTGGATCAAGAAGTGTGTGGGAAGCAAGGAACTGTTGGAAGGAACCTGACGACATCAAGGAATCTGGTTGTATCTTTCTTCCACATTATATAATACAATGGCATGTTTCTTTCTCATAAAATCGTTCTCATTTTATTGCATAATTCCTTGATCATATGCATAGGTTTTCATTAAATATAATTATACTTATTTCACTTTGGTTGGTTTGTGTCTCACTACAAGATTAGTATCACAAGAGCACCAGAGCGAAATAGGAACAACAAATACATAAGGAAGCGACACTTAAAGGCATGTCTCTCATATTTTGTTTGGTAGTAAATTTGATGATTAGAGCTCAAAGAAAGCGCCATGTTTTTTCTTGTTTTGTTCTAGATCTAGGTGGATCTAGGGAGATTAGTTTATGTCCGCATTTACCGATTTATCCTACAACAGGTGCATACGTTAATAGATCACTTTGAGGATTTTAATATCACTGTGATCCCCAGAACAAAGAATATTCTTGTTGACTCCCTGGCCACAACCGCTTCCAGGCTGTCGCCTTTAGAAGATTATGAAGCCTCCTAATTCACTGTGGAACTTCTCTACAAATCATTGGTACCTAATAACATTTCCAATTGGAAAGTCTTCAAAGGAGATGAACAAATCATAAACTTCTTATCTAACCAAGACAATTTCAAAGATCTCACTATTGAGGATGAATAATTCCAAGAGTTGTCCACAGAAACCGATCCTCGGATGAGACGACCTATGGATAAATCAAAGGTTCATATGATCCCAAAAGGGATAGCTAATATAGAAAATTTGTTTGATCTGAAATTTCAATTTAAGAGACCCAAAAACACAAAGAATGGTAGCTCTTGTCCCTTGTGTGAAACTATAAATCTTTGGACCCCATAGAATCCAAAGCATGTGAATCTGGGGAAGACTATATCTAAGGAAGAGAGGAAATATTACCTCAAATTATTCAAACAATACCAGGATGTCTTCACGTGTTCCTATAGGGATTCAAAAATGTATGATACCTGCATCATTCAACACACCATCCCTTGAAAACTGGAAGTGAAAACTTTCCAACAAAATATTTGAAAGTATCACCCATCCCTGGAACCTCTCATGTATCAGGAATTAAAGAAAATTTTAGATGCCAAGATCATTTTCCAGGTTATGCATTCCACTTGGGTAGCGAACCTTGTTTCAGTGAGGAAAAAATCAGGAGAGATCTGCCTATGCGAAGATTTTAGAAACCTCAACAGAGCTTCTGAAAAAGAGAATTACCCAGTACCGCCGATGGAACAACTCCTGCAGACCGAGTTGGGCTCGAGGATCTTCTCTCTACTAGATGGTTTCTCAGGATACAACCAAGTCCTTGTTTCAGAGGAAGATCATTTAAAAACCACTTTCCAAACCAAATGGGGAACCTTTGTTTACAAGCACATGCCTTTCGGGTTAATTAACGTAAGAGAAACCTTCCAAAGAGCCATGGACATAAATTTATGGGGACTAATCAATAAATGTGTGGTAGTGTATCTAGATGGCGTAACAGTTTATTCAAAGAATAGAGAAGAGAACATCCAACACTTAACTCAGATTTTCGAGAGGTGTAGGAAATATGGTATATCCTTAAACCCTAAGAAAACTATCTTTGGTGTCAGGGAAGGTAATATGTTAGGTCACATTATATCTCAAGTAGGGATTCGCATAGACCCGGAAAGGTTTAAAGCCATTGCTCAACTTCCATTACCTCATAACAAGAAACCTATGCAGTCCTTTCTCGTGCAAATCAATTTTGTGAGGAAGTTCACTCCTGACTTCGTAGAAATCATCAAACCCTTACAAAAGATGATTCACAAAGATGTCAAATTTAAGTGGGATGATGAGAGAAAATGTTCCTTCAACAATATCAAAGCTGCCATTTCTCGAGCCCCGGTGTTGCGAAGTCCTGATTTCAATAGAGACTTTTTCCTTTATAATTTCGCCTCCGATCAATCTCTAGCTGCAGTCTTGACTCAGAAGGATGATGACAACAATGAAGCCCTGATGTCATTTATGAGTACTAATCTTCAAAGAGATGAGCTCAATTATCCTGTTGTAGACAAACATGCCTACATGGTTTATAAGGCAGTAAAACATTTCAGGTATTACACTGTCAAGAATCACACTAAAGTAATTGTGTCACACCCTGCAATCTAATCCTTGTTTACGCAGCAAGAAATGGGGGAAATAAGAGGGAACTGGATGGTAGTAGTCTAGGAATTTGATCTGGATATAAAACCTGCCAAACTAGTAAAGAGACAAGGATTTTGCAAGCTTGCAGTTGAAGCCCAAGATCAAGTAAATGAATATCTCGGATGGGAGAATGAAATGGTAGTATGGTGTGGTAAAGTAGAATGCATCTCCCCAGGACGAGACTCCTGTTATAAAGATTTAAATTATCTTCTACATCACAGAACTTTTCCTAAAAACCTCAACCCTAGAGAAAGGAGAGCCCTAAGATTAAAATATGCACAATATCGTCTTATAAATTCGGTGATATTTCGGATCAATTATGATGGGGTACTATTAAGATTTCTCAAATGAGAAGACGCATACAAGGTACTGAAAGAAATTCACGATGGCCCCGTCGAGGGACATTTTGCAGGAAACACTCCCGTTCATAAGATTTTGCAGACCAGTTATTATTGGCCCACCTTGTTCAAATATTCTCATACTTACACTAGAAACTGTAAGACTTGTCAAATAAGCATTGGAAAGGAGAAAAGAGTCACGGTCCCTCTCCAACCTATTACTGTCTCTCAGCCTTTCGAGAAGTGGGGGTTGGATATCATAGGAGAAATCACCCCTAGCTCCTCAAAATTGCACAAGTACATTCTTACTGCCATTGACTATTTCATGAAATGGACAAAGGCCATTCCTCTGACTCATGTAAACAAGAAGGTAGTGATCCAATTCATAGAACAAAAGCTGATCACGAGGTTCGATGTCCCTTCTGTTCTGGTCTTTGATAACGCAACTTAATTTTCTTCCACCCTATTGACAGAGTTTTCTCTAGACAAAGAAATCATAATCAAGTACTCTACAAATTACTATCCCCAGGTAAATGGTGTGGTTGAATCGAATAATAAAAACCTGGTAAGGATATTAAAAAATATGGTTATGGATAACCAAATAAATTGGCATAATCTACTCTATAATTCTCTATGGGTCGATAGGGTCACACCCAAGGAAGCTATAGGAAATTCCCCATACTTTTTGGTCTATGGGTAAGGATCCATCCTCCCAAATGGACTCTATCTTTCGTCTCTTCAGTTGGACCAAGATTCCAATGAAGAACACTCATCGGCCATGCAACACTGGATTAACACTCTGCTCATGTTGGAATAAGAGAGAGAAAAGGCTAAGTAAAAATTCCTACCTCACCAACAAATAGTGAAAAGATGTTTTGATAAGCATAAAGATAAAGAAAATAATTTTGAAGTAGGAGACTTAGTCCCGAAGTGGGATAGAGAAAATGAACCAAAAGGGAAACATTTTATGTTTTAGAGTCTATGGCTTGGAGCTTTCCAGGTAGCTAAAAAAATCGGGGCAGGCACTGATCGGTTGCAAAGTCTGAGGGGAGAACCTGATGCCCTCCCAATAAATGGCCAAGCCCTAAAAAAATATTTTCATTAAAAAAAAGGGGGGGTAGGGGGCATGAGTCAGGGTCAAAGGAAATGAAGGAGGAACGAGGTTCAAACCCCATAGGCAGACCCGACAACATCAACCAAAGGACATCAAATGAAAAGGTTAAGAGGTTCTGATTCAAGACCAGTTGTGATTCCTCATTATTTTTCGTATCAGCTGAACCTTGGAGGAGGAACAAAGATTTTGCTTTCTCCCAGTGAATCTCCATTTGTTGAGCACTCAACACACCCTAAAAATCTATGTCCATCTTTTTTACTTTTTGGGTACCACTTGATTCTTTGCACTGTCTCTTTTGCCTTCATTATGAAACTGATGGTTGTGCTTATCCTTTATGTTTCATATTTGAATTTTTTAAAGAAAAAGAGTTTGAACATACAACAAAGAATCATCTTAACCATTAAAAGGTACTTAACAACCGCTTAAGGAATCGTCAAACTAAATATTTCCCCAACACACTTAGGGATTTTGACATCGGTAAATATTAAAGGTGATGAATATCATTTGAGAAATTTAAAATAGCCTAGCACCGATCTTCATCGACGTTGACAGATGAAAGTATTTATTTTTTGCAAATGAACTTTGGCAGGGGTATCGCCGAAGACCGATCCATTCGGCTTCAGCAGGAAAATGAAAAAGTAAGTGTCACGCAAGGGAGGAGTGGTATCACCAACCACTGACTCCCAGAAATTTTTCAGCGACGGGAGGTAACGAAGATGATAAACCACCAAGGAGTTGCACACCTAAAACCTTCCCCCGATCACCAATCCCCAACCTCCACACCCAAAATACACAGCGTGATGAGATGTTTTAACCCTCATATTCGTTAGGTAAAACACATTTAAAAGTGTTAGTAAAATTGCAGATTGCACATTAGTTGTTAATCCATGCGCAAATCAAAAGAAACCATTTAAATCTTACTAATGTAATGCATCTGCCTCCGCACCTCCATCGTCAACCAGTTACAATTTAATTGCGGAGAACCGATGGTAGTTTATTTTTGAATTGCATTTATTACTTGTATTAACTGGTTGATACAATGGATAGAGTCTCTCCAGTTATATTCTTTCAAAGTTATTGTGTATGATCCCATTCTGCACGACAAATATTTCAGAACAAACAGAGGATCAGGGCTAACAATCCGTAGAACGCGTCCAAAGTCTAGTGAGTATTAGACAACTAGCTTAGTAAGAATTACAGGTATGTATCCTCTTGTGGTGTTTTAGGATTCCTTTTTATGTTCTCAACCCAACGCTGCTATGTACACATGTTTAAGGCTTGTTTTAATTGCAGGAGCAATGCCTCCAAAGAAACTCTCCACCGAGAAATCCCCAAGAACACCAAAGATGCAAGAACCAAAAGCAGGAGAGGACTCCTCCCGATCAGTTGCAAGACAATTAAATTTCACCCCCAAACCAGTGCCTATCATTAATATAGCTACCAATAAGGCCTTCATCCAACCCAGGCCTTCGGAGACACAGAGGAAAACATTGGAACCAAAACAACATTCCCTCGCTGGGAAGAATTGTTTAAGAAAATAAAGAAAGAAGAACCCCTCGAGTATACCCCACACAACAATCTTGATACAAGGAAGCTAGATTATGATGTCATGCCCAACATCCATAGGGTTTATCTACACATGGTGGCAAGCTGAAATCCAGTGTTTCCTTTCATTGAGATCCTAAAGTGGATCATTGACCACACTGATGCACATAAATGTTTGATTAATGATGATAATGGTGGATGCGTCAGGTTTTTCTTACCATCAAGGGTTCAGAGTTACTACAAGTCAGAGAGTAGGAAGAAATGTTGAGCACTGATTTTGTTTTGCGTTTTTATGCATCACATGATATCATCAAAATCATTGCATCATGGTGGAGGGAAGACAAAAAATTCACGAGCCGAACTGTCGGCTGGCACCCAACGGCCAATATAATTGAACCATATATATACTTAATGGCTCTTCTCTACAGGTTGCATGGGGAGAAAGATTGCTCCCATTTTTCAGAGGCTTGGATTCCCCTAGCTTATACGGTATCCATTTCAGGAATGGGTTTCAATTGGGGTGCCATCATCTCCAAACAATTGATCACCTGCATAAGACAAGCCCAAATGCCAAAATAAGGGGAAACCCCCTCCTTCTACATGGCCTCGTATATATTAGACATCATCTATTCCAGGAACATTTTATCTGGAACGAACTTGAACAAGCACTCCTCGGAGCTATTAGTCCATGTATACATCATCATCTTATGGGATAACAGGTACAAAAAATCATATGCTCTTATCTGTGACCAGTTTATTGCACGCATCTATTTTTTGCTAGTTAGGAAAGAGTGCCCTAGGCTATCAGAAGAAGAAAAAATGGTTATATCAAAAGTGGGTCACTGGTATCTAGACAAGCACAAAACCTACATCAAGGTTTTCAAAACCACAGGGGCACCCCGTTTGTTACCCATATATGTTCTCAACTGACTAGTATTAGGGGAAATTTTCTATCAGACCATCCTGGAAGGATATAATGCCACTTTAGTAAAAGATAAGAAGCAGGACTTCATTCTGTATGGGTTTCATATTGGCTTCTACATGGTCAAAGATACCGCGCATGCTAAGCAAGAAGGACTAATTCAACTAGAATTCTGGTTCCAAACTAGCCGATTTCACAGACACGATCTCAAGGGCCTGGTCCTACAACACGCATCATAGGTATTGTCATGTTGGCCTTATGCCCATGATCAGTTTGAAGATAAAAATTTCACCGAAAACGCTCCATATTGGAGTGAAGTGGCATCAAGGAGGGTTGATCCTCAAACAACCAGGTTCAAAGCTATGAGTTGGGAAGCGCAAGTGATGTCTTTGGAGCAGATAGCTCAAGAAATTATCAGGGCTTGGGAAGGAACTGTAGCATCTAAATCTAGTGAAGAAATAGGCGATACCCAAGAGGGAATCGAGGCAATGAGAGTTTATCAGGAATCCCCGGTACAAATCAGGGATTTCCCTAAATTTCAAGATGCATAGGGGATGGGTGAACTTTTGTACCAACAAATCCAGTTGTTAATGAAATGGATGCAGGATGATTTGTACCTTATCATAACACCCGCTCTTCCAACTAGTACCCGAGATAGAATCCCAACAAAGTCGAGCGGCCCCGATTCCATGAACCTTGGGAACACCAATGGGTTAGGAAACACTGGAACCACAACATTGTCAGTCAATTCCCCTATGGATAGGACAAATCAAATAGAGATAGGTTGGGTGTCGATAGAAACACGAGCGCCTAATCCCCTTAGAAAACTTATACATATATATAGCAATGACGAAGCCCGAAACCATCTCACGACTCCCCTGTGCATGTCCAAGAGGAAAAAGGTCCCGAGAAAGATTCCTCCCCTGAGCCCAAAGTTCAAGACAATGAGGTCTTGTAAAAGTAAATATAAGTTGAAAGCAGACTTAACACAAAAGAACCCAATGAATCGGAAACCAAAGCGGATCCGAATGATGATCCCAAACTAGAGGAGACGAAGAATAAATGCCCACAAAAGGAAATCAGAAGTTTTGATGCCGACGAGTGAATAATTAACGAGTCTACACCTGACACCTTCATTTATCCCAATACTCAAATCCCTAGTGAGAAACAAGTCGAATTCAGACCCACAAGGCATAGCGAGGAAGTTCAAGAGCCCAATATTGAACAAATATACACCATCGGTAGTTTGGGAAACAAGGTAACATGGGGCGATCAATAGATATCAAAGCTAGTATACAAGGTAGTGGATATATATGTGATCTCATATGATCAAAAGAGAAAATCCATTGTTCAAATAACTGCAAAGAAAAGAAGGATCTCGTTGGATCACTCCATCTCACTTACTACAGAGAAGAACTTGATCAACACAACAAATTCCCAAATGCCTGAACTAATCGGCATAGGAAAATCCCTCTCAGATGCCACCTTGGATAGAGCCAAGAGGGAAGAAAAGGAACTAGTCACGTCCCTAAAGGATCTTGAGGACTTGGGCCATCTTATCGAATACTACAAAGGCACCACACATATCGGTGTGTATCTGAGAGGTCAATTCGTAGGAGTTTTCAACGAGTTCAAGAAGGAAAGACACATGTTAACCGAAAGCATAACTGAGTTCCAAGAGGACACTCTCATGGCACTCGTGACATGCAAGGAGATGGAGTGATGGTATCAAAGGGCATAGAAAGTGGTAGAAAGACTCGAGTACATTGAGGCAATCCAGCAAGGCCGAGATAAGAAAAAACATGGCATTCAGATGATAGGAAAAAGTAGTCTTAATCGCATGAAGTGATCGGACGAGTACTGGGCTAAGATGTCTCAGAACCCACATCGAGAGATCCAAGAAAAATGGACCAGGTGCAAGAAGCACTGGGATGAAATTAAAAAAATAATGAAGTATTCCAAGTGTCTCGATTTCAACACCCCCGATAATTTCATCGACCTGAACGACGTGGTCAAGATGCATGTCGAACAAGATGCGCTATGGACTGAAGAGTCTACAAAGATAACTGATGTGAGGCCAGGGCAAGTGCAACAATTCGCAGAACATCCGATCAGAGCCCAAACCATGCTACAGTAGTTGAACTCCAGTTTAGTAAAGTACCGAGCACATGTAGTGGACATCAGCGGAATATATGCGGCCCAGATGGAACATCACAAATTCCCATGGGCCCAAACTTGTGAAGAATTGTTTGTCAGCTAGACTGAATATGAGAGAAGTCACCCTTTCCAAGAATTATCTCAGGATGATTGTTAAAGAATCTATTAGAGGATAATGCCACGTGGCGATTTTTGATTTGTTTAAACTGCACTTAGATGTTAGTTTTAGTTAACACTTTATATTATAAATAGAGACATCGGACAATGAGTAAAAGGTCGATGGTTTTTGTAAGACTCTATTTTGTTTGGTTTTTAAGAATTATTTTGAGATTGCTATGAATTGAGAATTCCTTCTGGACCAAAGACAAGATATTTTCATCAGATGCATGTGATTGGAATTGGAGAAGAACTACTTCCTATCATGTTTCATGAATGATGCAATAATGAGTAAGAGAAATTAATTATGTTGTCAAGTTATCTAGTGCAATGTCTTAATGTTCTTTGCTTTAATGATGAAGATAAATCGTTGTGTTATTATATGATGCATGGTTATGGTAGATGAATTATTTTTCTTTCCATTATCTTATTACATATGTGCTTTCTTTCTGATAGTTAGTTTCTCATAAATTAATTGGATGCTCACATGGTTAATCTATTAGTACTAGGCATGTGGTATAGTGTGATTGTCTGCATGTTAAGCAGCGGGTTATCCCAAGCTTGGCCTCTTCCCCAGTAGTTAACACTTAATCCTGTTATTTGTCAAGTTGGTTTTTGCTGGCTTGCGTCTCTCATATTAGCCCCACCCAAGAGAAAATATAGAAGAAAATGGTCATAACTGAAGGAAGAGCCTTCACAAGAAAACACAAAATCCCATCGATAAATTGGTCAGATCGCAAGATCTAGAGAACCATTCCATTTTTAAATGTTGCAGAGTCTAATTGGGCCTCAGTGGTGGGTTTGGTTCCTACTGTTGAGTCAAGGGATCTAGGACCCATCAACACGTTCATTAAAGGAGGCACATGTCGGTAGATTAGCATCTTTGGAAATTCAGCATTTGGGAGTAATAAGGTGTTATGGAGTGAAAACTCCCGAAGTCCGAAGTTAATCTGGACCGTTCATCAAAAAGGACATGTGGTGGTGGATTGTCTTGTTCAGGAATTTAGAATTTGGGAGAAACAAGGTGTGCTAAGGTGAAAAATTATGAATTCCCAAAGTCGGGAGTTCATCTAGACCATTCATAAAAGGATACTTGTGTCAGAAGATTAGTTTGTTTGGAGTTCGATGTTCAGGATAATTAGAGTGTGCTAGTGTGGAATCTCTCGAAGCGCCAAACTCCGATGTCCCAAAGCTGAAGAGATGAAGTGGCGTGGCATGATGATGTCACATGTGTTGATGTAGAAATTTCCTAGACATGCCATGTGCCACCACCTTAATTGTTGAAAATTGTACTATGTGGACTTGGAAGGTAAGGAAGTTTGGGAGTTCGGCGTTTAGGAGAATTGGAGTGTGCTAGTGTGAAATATTTTGAAGCCCGAAGTCTCGAAGTGATGTGAATTGTTGACATCACCAAGGATGACATGGACACATGGGATGTGTGTCATGTGTTAGTGAGTGAAGAACCTTTGGAAGGTAGAAATGTCAGTTAGAACGTGACATGTGTCACCCATCATATTGGGCCACATGTTCACTTCTAGTATTTCACCACATGGCACTCCTCTCGAGCATGGATGGTGGGGCCTTGATGGATACATAAAGTAGTTAAAACCTTGGTGAAGTATTTAACTAGATCAGGACCACAGTAAATTGGTCCTAGTGGACGCGTGGCGCCAGACCCTGCAGTCTGGAGACTTGACACTCGGAAGGAACTTGGAAAATAGATGTTTAAGTATGAAAACTCTCAAAGGCCAAAGTTTACCTCGACCGTTGATCATGAAGGACATGCAGTAGAAAATTCTACAGTCTGGAGACTGGGCACTCCGAAGGAAAGGTGTTAGATTTAACATTGAGTAGAGAATTCCCGAAGGTTGTTGGCCCTTGACCAAGTTTTGAGGAACACTTGGTCATATTTGACCATTTTTGGGACTTCGACAACATGTCAAAGATGGAGTGCTAGAAAAAGAAGAGATCATGGGATCTCGACCCACTTTGGGCCTCTTTTAGGGTTTTGGGTTAATGTAATGGGAAAGGGATGTCGGCCCATGGGTTTACCCATGCTTAGGCCCACTTTTGTAATCTATAAATAGAAAGATATGAAATGTAAGAAAGGGTAGATATGATTTCTTAGTGCAATTGGTAGTGTATCTATGTGATGTTGAATAAGTTCTCTGTGAGAATTGTGTAAGGCTTGCAAGGCTAAGTGCAAGTTACTGTGAGGTTGCTATAGAAAGCTAAGTGTTGTAATGCAAGGAAGAAGGATCTAGCTAGCTGCGCAGATATTTTGTCCTATGTGAAGAAGGGTTTTGGAGGATTTGTGCTTGTAACAGATTGAATGTGATAATAAAGAAGAAGAGTTGGTGGACATAGCCCCAGGGTGGGGTTGAACCATGTAAATCTATGTGTCATGCTTTGTGTTGTTGCTTACATGTGTTGTCCCTCACCTGCTAAGATCTATGACATGTTTAGATAGATTTACTTATTCTTTGTGCTTATTATATGTGTATGAATAGTAGATCTGATGGGTATGGGGATTCTTAGTGTTGATATATTGGATTTGATATGTTTTACTATTACTAAGTGCTGAAATATCTTAGATCTAAGTGAATATTGTGATGCTTTTTTCTTTCTGTGAAGTATAATAAGGGTTGAATATTGATTAATGATTGATGCTAAGTACTCTGCAAGCTATTTAATCACAGATTTGTGTCCCAACTAAAGTTGCATACACTTGAGTCCTGCAACCACCCCTGCCTCTACCTCAGGTGAGAATTCATATGCTTCGCAGGTGTTGCCGAAAGGGTCGGTAGTTAGGGCTTTGTTGGTGCGTTCTTGAGCATTGAACCCTGGGTCTGCCCCTGTGCCAACAAATGTTTCCATTGCCGAGACTAAAACTTTTATTTCTGGGAACTGAGGAAGAAGAAAATGTGTATGAAAGAAATCTCTGTGCGTAGATATGTTTCCCTAATGCACAGCTTTTTACTCGATCTGTGAAGCTTTGTGCCAGGAATAAGGTTAGATCTAAATAAAGAAATATCAGATCTGAAGAAAAGAAGTGAGATCTGAATGCTCTGTGCTCTGAGAAAAGTAAAATGTGGAAATTTCTAAAAGAAAGAGGTCAGATCTACAGAAAAGAGGTAATATTTGTAAGCTCTGTACTCTAATAAAGGTAAGAATAGTCAAAAAAAATTAGATATGGAAGCTTTGTGCTCTGTAGAAGTAAGACAAGTGAAAAATTGTGTTTCTAGAGTATGGATCTAGGTATGATTGATAGATTCTTTCCTAGCTTGAAAACTAGGGCTTTGATAGATGAAAGAAAGTTTGATATGAATAAATCTGATAAGCATAATGATAGATATGTTATACCTATGCATAGAAAGAATGTTTGGACTAACAAATGGATGCAAGTTCCTAGAAACAATTTTTTGCAGGCTAGCTGCCATGATCCTGGAGCGCAGTACAGGAAAATTTGGGGATCATTGAAGAGAAAGAGAGGATTAACTCTTTGTTACAATTGCAGAAGACCAGGACATCTTACTAAGGAATTCCCTAGTGGAAAACCTAGTTGACTCTATTGTAAGGCTATGGACCATGAAGTACTAGATTTCCCTAGAATGATTAATAGACTTGAAAAGCTAAATATAGAGCAAGCAAACCTTGAAGGAGATCAAGAGACTAAGATTATAGAAGAACCCCAGAAAGAATCAGAGATTATGTTACTGCAAATGAAAGAAACCCTGAATGAACATAAAGATGCCAGTTTGTCAGAGATATTCAACGAAAAGGAGAAAATCGAAGTAAGAATAAGGGACTTCAACATTTATTGTGCTCTGGATGAGAAAACACAGATAAACATTATGACAGAAAGCACTTGGGAAACCCTAGGAAGGCATGCTATGGTTCCTTCATTGGGAAAAATAGGGTTGTTTAAAGGAAAATTGTAACCCTATGTGGAAGGATTACCCAGATAGCTATGAGTACCCATGGAGCTTTGATAGAGGAAGAATTTGAAGTTATTAAATTTATTGAGGACCATGCCCCATTTCTAGCTTTGTTAGGCAAGATCTGGATTGAAAAAGACCAGATCCGAAGAAAAGAAGAAAAGGAATCCCTAGAACAAAAGAAGCAAGAAATCATGGAATTTATGACTAGAAGGATCGCCTACTTGATGGAAGAACAAGAGAAAAAATCTAAGCTATTGGAAACTAGGGACTTGGACGTTGAAGATATAAGAGCATTGGAGGAACCACAAAAGACTGAAATACCTAATCCATATGTTGAAGGAGTATTATCCTCAGATATGAAGAAAGAACCTCAGCAACGCAAAGTGACTATGCCCAAGGAAAATAAGAATCAGAACGAGAAAAGAACTACTGAGACGAAGCTCATGGGAAAGAAAGCTAGAGAGCTAAGTAAAAAGAGAGCTAAGATTGACAAGCTATAGAAAATTCCAGAGGGAGCCTCATAGAAGGAAAACTTGTAGAATTTGAGCTTCGTCAGGATATCAAAACAGTGACATATGGCACTTCATCATGGTGAAGCAATATAGTCATTGGAGGCAGATATATCCATTAGACTGCCACTTTGAATGGATATAAAAGCATTAAAGGATCACCGCCAGACCGTTGGACCTCACCATAATGGACAGATCTACGATAATGGAAGCCTCCTAATCGTTACAAGCAGACTGTTGACAAATTTCCTATTTATCTCATCGTGCCATGCATGGAAGACACTTTTGCTAAATCGTGAATTTGAGCCCGCAGATTACCTGAATTGTGAACAGTGATTACTCTACCCTTACTCTCTACCTACATTACTATGAGAACCCGAGATATTGGTCCTAAGCATATATGTCCGATGAATTTAGCGTAGCTGAAGAATCTATAAGAGAGGTACTCGCTAGCCTCAGAGCCGAGAGAGTCATGCTGGAATGAGGATTGTCTACAAGTGTACAAGCATCATCCTCAGGAGCACTACTAGCTTCCCCCTCCACTGCTCGAGCAGGACCATCTCGACTTCCCTCGGAAAGATGATCAAAGCTCAGAAATGATTTTGCAACTGTGAATATGATCCTAATCATCTTAACTACATACATCGCACCTCTAAGATGCACAGTGAACCGAGATAGTATTCCCAAGGACTTTGAATATGAGTTGGTCACTGCTTACCTCCTGAAGGGGATACGTGCAGTGAGCACTGACTAAGACAAGATCACCACCTTGAAGTTTAGCAACTTCAACCTCGGTGACAGGAAGGCATATAGTATGCTAGCCCCACATAAGTATTTGTCAGTCACCAATTGGAAGAACCCGAAGATTGTTCCCCAACAATGGACCCATAACCTCATGCAGTCAACCCTCCTCAACGTAATAAATATTACTCATTTTAGGAGGAATCAAGAAGTAAACGCATGCGTCAAGTTACTGTTGTTATGCTATCATGGAGGATACCTATGGTTGAACTGAGGCATCATAGTGGATCCAAATCTAATCAATCAGATCACATGGCTAAGCATGCAAGGCCCCGACTTGTAGGAGTTTTACCCCGGAAAGACCGCAAATCGCACTCTCACCCAGAGAATAAAGGACACTTATGGGATGTAGAGAAGGGCACATGAGGATACAAGGTGGCATCCATCAAGAATTTCATAGTGCACCTTGGTTGTCAGATGATCGCAGGAAAACTAGTTCGAAAAAATAGACCAGCCCAAGTGACTGGATTCGTAGTTGACCTCGCAGGAAAGTGCGCGAAGGGACTACAGATGAACTAGGTGCATTACCTTATAAACCAACTAGAGTTTGATTTCAGAGAAGAAAAAGACCAAGGGTATGAGTTCCACTTCAGCTGGCTTCTCATACTGATCACATTCATCGCATGGGAGCTACCGGAAGGTGCAACTTTCTCAGACACCGCGCCATTTGAACCACTGGCCAGGAAGTTTTGTACGCTATGGTACTCCAGCGACATGAACAAGCAGTGGAATTCCAATGCCGTATTCCATGCCTATTTCAACCAGTTGAATATCGCAATCCAGTCTACACCGTGCATCACCTCGAACACACTTCATAGGTTTAGACCATTGATGAAATTCAGCGTGGACCACCACTTCATCTACATTACAGCACGCGTTGATGAGCATAAAAAGCATCTCCAGTCATATTACAAGTTGACTTGGAGGAGATTACCAAGGAATGGTCGGTTGACCTCCTTGTTCCGACAGACCCCACAGAGATGTCTGATGTGGATAGCCCTGAAAATATGTCGGACACATCTGGACCAAGAAAGGCCAAGAAAGATGAAGAAGTTCAATATGTCAATAGTACTTCTATGGAGATCGCTTCGATCTCACCTAAGAAAGGATATGATGTTGGAGAGTGAGGTGGCACAAAAGTTGATCAAAACAAAGGCGAAGTTACTCCACCTAGACAAGAGGAGGATCTATCCAAGAAAAGGAAGGTTACCCCACCAAAGCCTTCATCCCGGAAGAAAGATAAATCCACCAGGACTACGTTTAAGACTACCCTCACCACAGACGACTTCGACTTCTTAGTCATTGCGTTGAATGAAGCTTCACTGGAGATCGTAGAAAAGAAAGAAGTGAAGCAGGAGGAGGTATTCATCCAAATCAAGGGTGAACTTCAAGAAGTGTAGCAGACACTACAGTCCAACCACACAATTTCTACTACGTCCTTGACAATTGGAACAGAAGAACCAGGATATGAGCCAACCCAATTGCACCAGATCATCGATAAAGTTGAAGCTCACCTTCAACGAGCTCAGGAAGAGACAGTGCAAGCCACCCAATCTTTTGTGCAGGCACAGAAAGACATGCTAGAACAACGCAGTAATGCAAAACAAGAAAAACTAGCTCTTCAAACAAAGTGGGAGGAAGAGAAAGTAGAGTTACATCAAAGCAAAGAGCAGTTTCGCACAGAACAACTCAAGATAAAGGAATTGGTCGACATAGCACTTCTCTCTATGATAGTCATCGAAGTCCAGACAGAAGAACAGGTTCCAAAGCAAGTGGCACAACTAGAAGGAGTGATCCAGCAGCTTCAGTAGCGCATTGCAGATTTGGAACTTCATATTGTGCCTGAGACCCCTCAAGATATAAGAGACCTAAGAGAGGCAACTGCCCGCAGCACAGTTGGCATATTGAAATCCCTTGAATTGGAATGCAATCAGCTGACTTCCAGGAGCACTCCGATATATGAGACCCTCACAGAGAATCCAGAGTTGTAGGCATTGGAGTCACAGCTCCAAGAAGCAAAGAAGCATGCAGATATGTTACAAGCACAACTGAAGGCCTTAACACCAGTTGAAAGAATGAAGTTGTTTCCAGAACAGCACACAACCCAGTGGCATATCCACACCATCCAGAACAAAGTGATGGAAGTATCTCAACGACTTCAACCAATGCAAGAAAAGGCATGCCAGTTGTTCACTAAAGTTGAAAACCAAGGAGTAGAACTTGAACAGGTTGTGCATACATCAAAACAATGCATAGAAGGGTCGGTGCATGAGGCACTCATCCACGAGTCCACTGAGTAAGAGGCGGTAGCAAGACAGCAGGTTGAAGCAGCTAGAGCCAAGCTCAAGGAATTTAAAGTAGAATTGGTCAGATCTGAGTGACTCAGGATGAGTCACAGGTGAGTGTTGGGGGCCTGTTGGCCCTTAACCAAGTTTTGAGGAACACTTGGTCATATTTGACTATTTTTGGAACTTTGAAAACCTATCAAATATGGAGCACCGGGCAAATTAGAGATCACAAGATCTCGAACCACTTTGGGCCTCTTTTAGGCTTTTGGGTTAATGTAATGGGAAAGGGATGTCAGCCCATGGGTTTACCCACGCTTAAGCCCACTTTTATAATCTATAAATAGAAAGATAGGCAATGTAATAAAGGGTAGATATGATTTCTTAGTGAAATTGGTACTGCATCTATGTGATGTTTAATAAGTGCTCTGTTAGAACTGTGTAAGGCTTGCAAGGCTAAGTGAAAGTTACTGTGAGGTTGCTATAGAAAGCTAAGTGTTGTAACGCAAGGAATAAGGATCTAGCGAGCTGCGTAGATATTTGGTCCTATGCGAAGAAGGGTTTTGGAGGCTTTGTGCTTGTAACAGATTGAAGACGATAATAAAGAAGAAGAGATGGTGGACGTAGCCCTAGGGTGGGGCTGAACCACGTAAATCTGTGTGTCATTCTCTGTGTTGTTGCTTACATGTGTTGTCTCTCTCCTACTAAGTGTTGTGACATGTTTAGATAGATTTACTTATTCTTTGTGCTTATTAGATGTGTATGAATAGTAGATCTGATGTGTATGAGGATGCTTAGTGCTAATATATTGGATTTGATCTATTTTACTATTAATAAGTGTTGAAACACCTTAGATCTAAGTGACTACTACGATGCTTTATGCTTTCTGTGAAGTATAATAAGGGTTGAATATTGATGAATGATTAATGCTAAGTACTCTATAAGCTATTTAATCACAAATATGTGTCCCAGCTAAGGTTGCAGACACTTGATTCCTGCAACCACCCCTGCCTCTACCTCGGGTGAGAATTCATCTGCTTCCCAGGTTTTTCCAAAAGGGTCGGTAGTTAGGGCTTTGTTGGTGCGCTCTTGAGCGTTGAACCCTGGGTCTGCCCCTGTGCCAACAAAGGGAAAAATTAATCTCAATCATTGGTCACAAGGGATGTATGGATTTAGATCCCAAGGTCTAGAGACTGGACACTCTGGAAGAAATGGTTCATGATTGAGTGGAGAAAGAAATCCTTGAAGTCTCGTAGCATCTATGTGACATGACATGATGATGTCACCAAGGGTGACATGGAAGTATTCAAAGATTCACGGTTTGGGAGTTTTTGGGTGTGCAGATGTGAAATCCTCTGAAGTCCCTGAACCCCAAAGCTCTGAAGTCCTGAAGCCAAGAAGTTCCAAAGAAGCGGATGTGAAGTGGAGTGATCACGTCACCTGGGTGACGTGGATCTCCCCTAGCCATGCCAGGTGTCATATGAATTTGTACTTGGCAACAATTGCAGCAGTCCAGAGACTTGGAACTCCAGGAGTTTGTTGTGATGTGCTTTGGAAACCGTCGAAGCCTAGAGTCTCAGAGCTCCTATCCATCGTAGATCTGAATAGGGAATATGGACCGTAGATCCACCGTCCTTCGTGATTTCTCCAGTTTAATTTTTTGTGATATTTGTGATGCACGAAAAGGGAAACCTTCGAAGCTCTAGAGCCCCAAAGTTCCAAGGCTCTAGATAAGCACCCAACTATTAGCACTTGGTCACAGTCATGGTCACATGTAAATTAAGGGCTAAATAAAAAGGGGCTAGAGCCTGAAAGTGAATTGTAGAACAGAACGGGGCTCAGACATAGAGACATGGGGATTCTTGATTGACCAAGACCCATGGAAAATGGAGTCTAATATTATTTTGTTGAATTAGATTGTTTAAGTTATTCTGGAAAATTATTAAGTCCGATAACCTAACAAAATTTGATTGACTGCACATTTTTCAGAGTTAACAATTATCATAGCCGAACCAAATTGTTACATAGTGCATAGAAATGGAGGAGTCATGGGACGCTTACAGTCCAGAGGATGAGGTTAGAGGAATGGATGTTCATTTGGGAGTTGAAGGAACAAACCTCAATGGGAATGGAGAATAAATAGATAAATAAATGAGCATGATGAAAATCATTAAAAAATTGCAAAAGGATGTCCAAATTTACTAGGCAGATAACAAAAGGATTATGAGAGCTAGGGAGAAACAGGGAGACTTCAATATGAAGTTGATGCAGAGCCTAGAAATAATTTAAAAGAAGTGAAAGTGGATCCATTAAATCAGGGAGCCACGGGTCTCCTGATGAGGAAAGAAGAGAAAGAAGTGATAACATACGTCACCAACACTCCCAAAGGCATTCCAAAAGAAGGACACACAGTAGTTCAAGTCCATGTCCTAGTAGAAAGCATAGGAGATATGAAGTGGATGAACTGAAGGGTGAAATTAATAAGATCAAACCTCCTACTTTTGATGGAGATCACAAGAAATATGAAGAGGTTGAGACATGGCTACTTGGAATGAGAAAATATTTCCAATTGCATAATTATACCTCTCATGCAGAAGGAAGAATCATAGTCTATCAGTTGAAAGGAAGGGCATCCATGAGGTGGGATCAACTTGTGCAAGTGCAGCACATCAGGGAGAAGAATGTCACATGGAAGGAATTCAAGAAACATTTTTAAAATAATTACTTAACCAAGAGATACTATGACAAAAAGATGAAAGAGTTATTTGAAATTAAATTGGGCAGCATGATTATAAATGAATATGAAAGGATATTTCTAGAGTTGTTGAAGTATGTCCCTTTCATAAAGGATGAGACAGTCAAGATCCAGAGATATCTGAATGGGCTGCCATCTTTTATCAGTGACAAAATCCAGTATGATGATCCTAAAACTATGGAAGAAACCATAAGGAAAAATGTCTATATGATTAGCATAGGGGAAATTGTACTTTCCAAAGAGCTTGGGAAGAAAAAAGGAATTTTAAGAAGGAGCAAAGGCATAAGGGGAGAAAGGAACCATGTTTTAGAAATATTCCTCAAGGACAACTAGTTTTGAGGGAGCTCGGGATGGTTGAAGTAGGTGGGCAAAGGCCAAGGAAGACACCTATGCAATGTTGGGGTTGTAATGGAGATCATAAGTATATATATTTCCCTCACCAAAAGGCCAAGGTGAGAGTTGTTCACAATGTTCAGCAAGCATAAATAGTGGAGGGCATGGGCATAAGAGTACCAAGGATCTATGCATCCCTGAACAACAAGATTGGTTTCAATCACACATGATTGAAGTCAAAGGTATGATCAATAACTATGCCTTTACTATTTTAATTGAATAAGGGGCTAGTCATAGCTATATAAATCCTAAGGTGGTGGAAAGATTTCAATTACCAAGAATCAAACATGGGAAATCTTGGTTGGTGCAACTGGCTACAAGAGCCAAGAGAAAGGTTGTTGAGTTGGTTAAATCATGTCCAGTTGGCATGAATGGACTGAGTACCAAGGAAAATTTGAACATCTTGCCTCTGGGATCATATGATTGCCTAATTGGTATGGATTGGTTGGACCAACACCATGCCATATTATATTGGCATAACAAGGCATGCACTTGCTTGGATGAGGAAGGAAATTGGATAGAAATCTAAGGAATTCCTAGGGAAATTATTGTCCAAGAAATCTCATCAATGCAGCTGAAGAAGTGTTACAAGAAAGGCTACCAAATATTTGCAACCCATATGGATGAAGCACCTAAGGATAAGGTTCCAAAATTGGAGGATCGTGCAGTCCTAAAATATTTTAAAGATGTGTTCAAGGAGATACTAGGGCCACCCCAAAAGAGAGATATTGATTTCTCTATAAATTTGATTCATGGGGAAGCTCAAGTATCAAGGACTCCCTACCAGATGAGCACACCAGAACTAAAAGAACTGCAAATGCATCTTGAATAAATTTTAAAGAATGGGTACATATGCCAAAGTGTGTCACCTTGGGATCCCCGGTGTTATTTGTGAAGAATAAATATGGGACCTTGAGATTGTGCATTGACTCCAAGTAGTTAAATAAAGTAACTATAAAGAACAAGTATCCTCTACCAAGGATTGATGATCTCTTCGACTAGTTGAAGGATGCAAGGGTATTTTCAAAGATAAATCTTAGGTCAGGATACCATCAGGTGAGGATTAAATATGAATACATTAGCAAGACCACATTCAGGACTAGGTATGGTCATTATGAGTTCACAGTGGTGCAATTTGGTTTATCAAATGCACTAGTTTTTTTCATGTACTTAATGAATGGTGTTTTCTGATAATATTTAGACAAGTTTGTCATTGTCTTTTTGGACGACATCCGTGTATATTCCAAGATAGAGGAAGATCATGAGAAGTACTTGAGGATGGTGTTATAGGTGTTAAGACAACACCAACTATTTTCTAAGTTTACCAAGTGCTCCGAAGAGGGAATAGTAGTAGACCTTGGAAATATTGAATCCATTAAAGGGTGGTAAACACCTAAGAATGTGACAGAATTTAGATCCTTCATGGGTCTAGCTAGCTACTACAAGAGATTCATTGTAGGATTTTCGAGGATTTCTCACACAATCACTTCCTTGCAAAGAAAAGGGGTAAAATTTTAATGGACAGAAGAATGTGAAAAGAGCTTCCAAGAATTGAAGTTGCTATTAACCAGTGTTCCAATTCTGAAGATTGCAGATCTGGATGAAGAATTCTTGGTTTTCAAAGACACATGCAAAGAAGGACTAAGTGGAGTCCTCATCTAGAATGGGTTTGTGATATGTTTTGAATCCAAGAAATTCAAAGAGCATGAAAGGCTCTACGCCACTCATGATTTGGATTTGGAAACCATAGTACACCTTTTAAAGAAATGGAGACACTACCTCATGGGAAAGAGGTTTGAGCTGAGAAAAAACCATAATGGTCTGAAATATTTGTTTGATTGACCTACTTTAAATTCCAGGAAGAGAAGATGGTTGGAACTCCTCTGTGAATATGACTTTGATATCAAGCACATCAAAGGGAAGGAGAACAAGGTGGTTGATGCACTCAGCAGAAGAGTGCATGAACTACATGTCACAACCATCAACATGTATCAAACCAATATTAAAGACAGAATTTTGGAAGATGCAAAAGAAAATTTGCAGTACATGGAAATGGTAACAAAGTTACAACAAGGTAAGATGCTACAGAAAATAGAAGATTATAGATTGGAAGTTGATGGAATACTCTTGTACAGGAACAGAATTTATGTACCCAGTTATCACGAAATGAGGAGTATGATATTGAAAGAGATGCATAATATGCCTTATGTTGGGCACTCTGGATATCAGAAAACAGTGGCAATAATGAAGAGCCATTACTATTGGCCATGCATGAAGAAATAAATTGCAGAATACATTTCCAAATGTATGGAGTGTCAAATGGTCAAATCTAAGCATAGACACCCAGATGGGTTGATACATCCATTAACCATTTCTGAGTGGAAGTGGGAAGTGGTGACAATGGATTTCATCACAGGATTACCCATAAAAAACAAGCAACATGATTCCATCATGGTGGTGGTGGATAAGATTACAAAGGTTGCCCATTTTATTCCATTGAATACTACTCACAAGGCATCTAATGTTGTTGATATTTATATGAGGGAAGTAGCACAATTACACGGTATTCCCAAGATAATTGTGTCTGAAAGAGACCCAAAATTTACCTCGAAGTTTTGGAGAGGATTATTAAAGGGTCTCGGAACAAGCCTGAAATTTAGCATATTTTATCATCCGAGTCTGATGGAAAAAAAAAAAGAGTAAATCAAGTGATAGAAGATATGTTAAGAATGTATGTGATGGACAAACAATCCATATGTGAAGACCAACTACACTTGGTAGATTTTTATTACAACAATGGGTACCAAGAATCACTGAAGATGAGCCCATTTGAGGCACTTTATGGTAGAAAGTGCAACACACCAATAAGTTGGGACAACCCAGCTGATAGAGAAATAATTGGGCCAGAGTTGCTCAGGGAAATGAAAGAGTAATTATCAAATATCAAGCAAAATTTGAAGGTTGTCCAAGACAGGCAGAAAATCTATTCTGACAAAGACAAAACCCACAGAGAGTTTAAAGTGGGTGATCATGTTTTTTTGAAGGTGAAATCCAACAGAAGTTCCTTGAAGCTGGGAAACTGTTCCAAGTTGGCAACCAGATACTGTGGACCATTTGAAATTCTAGAAAAGATTGGACCAGTAGCTTATATGCTTGCATTACCTGCATGCATGACTATTCATAATGTATTTCATGTCTCGTTCCTCAAGAAATATATACCTGATGCTAATCATGTGATAGATTGGAATGTGATTCAGGTGGAGAAAAAAGATGCCTTACAAGTGCATCATGTGCGCAAACTGGACCAAAAAAGAAAGAAACTCTGGAATCGAGCCATAAAGATTGTAAAGGTATACTAGACCCAGTATGGTCCTAAGGACGCAACATGGGAGCATGAAGATGTTATGTGGGCAGAATACCCACATATTTTTGAAGATTTTGGAAATCTTGTTAATGTTGTGTAATTAAGTTTCATTAAGGATAGTGAAAAAATAGGGGGAGGGGATTGTAATACCCCAAGGATGAGCCCCAGTTGTAATTATGAATGTAACATGTTTTGTAGGCTGGTAAGCCAAGTATTTATAAGTTGGTATGCTTATGTCTTGATTAGGTCGGGAGCCTAGATCTTAAAGGCCAAGAGCCTATTTTGTACATGTAAATATTCATATTATTAATATAACAACATCGTTTCCTATAGACTGACCACAAAGAAAGAGTATGGGGGACTGAAATCCACTAGGTTGGGCAAGGGAGGAGGCTAAGAGTTGAGCCTAAGAGCCTAAGCTTAAGAGCCTAGTAGAATAATATATTGTTATTCTAAAAGTTATAAAGAGGATATTAATTTATCCTAAGTTCCTTTAGGGAGAGGAATGAGTTCCAAGTGGGGGAAAATGTGCTCTTAGAGAGCCACGTGTCATAAAAAATGCATCAAGATTCATTGTGGGGCATTCTCACCATTAGGACCATTCGAACCATTCTCATGATTCTGACCATGATGGGAATCCATTACCCCGACTCACTGATGCACTGAGCAAGCATGTAGTGAGCCAGTCTTCCATTGTTGAATGCCAATACCCTGAACCTCTACAACAAACCTGATTCGATACCCTTGTGGCACCTGTACCCTACAGTTTTCCTACACATTGTTCCTTTATTACCTTCCTCCATGTCCAGTTTTTGTTGTTTCCATCACCATTCCTGTGTGTGGAGGAGCGGAAGTGAAGAAGCAGGTTGTCAGGCCTGTGGATAGAAGAAGAAAATTGTTAGGCATGTGAGCAACTCTCTCCAGGTGAGAGAATGTGTTGAGGAAGTGAGTTCTCCTAGAGGGATTCTAGTAGTAGCTATAGAGCTCTGAGAATTCCTAATCTAGCTTGGTGTTGAAGCCCAAGGAAAGGGAGGTGTAGCAACCGATGGATTGTTGGATAGTGAATGTGTACACTCCTAGGGTGGGACAAGCATATGGGGAATGAGAGTCTGTGAGTTGTGTGCATGAGTGGCTCCTTGGAGAAAATCCTTCATGTTGTACTGTGCAACTTCCTGTTGTCCCTTCCTAGCCTAGGAATCCCTTGCCTAGTGGAGTTTATCCCGAGCTCAGGGGTGACCCATTGTTGTGAGTGATGAGTAGTGTGGTCTAAGGCTAGGAGGTTTGTGGAAGGTCCTCACACAGTCGATGTTCTTCTTGATCAAAATATAAGTAATTCTTTGTTCATTGTATGTTGTGTATTTGTACATGTGTTATAATTGATGAGTAATGCATGTATATATTGTATGTATGTGTTAATGTTGCTTCTGCATGAATAGGTATATGAGAAGAGTTTTTATGTCTATATATATATATATATATATATATATATCAAATATTATCTCTATTTATTTCCTGTTAAGTTTATATGTGAATATTTCCGCAAAAGATTTTTACTCAGTGATGATTCCCAACCTGTTGGTGTCCCCATTACAGTTGGTATCAGAGAACTATTTGGAGTAGCATGGCTCGTCCTTGGTGGCTAGGATGTTACAACCAGGATCCAAATACATAGGAATAACTAAACTCTCAATCATGATATCTAATAAAATGTGGACAAGAACAACAAGATGACGGAAAAGGCTCACTATCCAACCCTTTAGTATTCACACAAATGGTACATATTTATAGTACAATGGGTGATTCCACATCATAGAGATATTTTATATAGATCATAAAACCATGCATGATGACTAGGCTAGTGTTATAGTCCAAAAGTGCCACATCTATGCATCCAAGATATTGGACCATCCATTTGTATACTTTTCCAAACATACTGTTGAGGTTTCATTCTTAAAAACCATTTTTTGGATAATGTACGCACCTTTTTGCACTATTATCCTGTGTACACATGC
Organism: Picea glauca; assembly: GCA_000966675.3. Taxonomy (NCBI): domain Eukaryota; kingdom Viridiplantae; phylum Streptophyta; class Pinopsida; order Pinales; family Pinaceae; genus Picea; species Picea glauca. Next base: position 216,907 of record JZKD02S1623788.1, on the reverse strand, counting down.
ATTTTTCATGCTAGTTAACCCGCATACATATGCTTATTTCATGATAAGTAGCCTGCATTTATCTCCAAAAGTTGCAAAAAATATAAAATTGTGCATATTTCAGTGGAGTTTACAGGCTACGGAGGGTTTCCTAACCATTTTACCCTTTGTAGCCCATCCCCAAACCAAATAACCATATTTTTCTCATATAAAAAGAGGTCTTGGGGAGTCATTTAGACATATGAATAAGAGAATAAGAAAACTCTGCCAAAATCCTTTCCCTCTCATTACCCAAGTTTTACATCTTGCTCTAAGTTTTAGCCTCAAATTTCCCCTCCAACCATTCCCCCATGAAATCATTCCTTCTTCCCTTTATGGCATATTGGTTGTGATAATTCTATGTGGGATCGATGCACTCGGATCCAAGACAAAGGATCTCGGACTTGGTTCATAGAGTGGTGCTTGCAAGCAAAGGTTGTAACATTTCATCTTGTATATGAATAAAAGAGATTGTATTTGTCCCAAAACCCTAGGTGTACATGTTATTGTCTATTTTGATCATTTAAATTTATATTTAGGATTTTAAGTCATTTTTAGAGATTGTATATGATTTTGTGTTGTATTATTAACCCCTTACAAGTCATCTTTGCAAGTATATCTATGATCTAAGAGGCAACAGTAAGTGGAGGAGTTCTACATCAACCGTAAGGATTCAAGGTGCACTTCTCAACCTTCTCTTCTCTCTTTCTCTTATCGCTTAGTCTAGATTTTTTGGGGGTAGATTAGAGATAAGTCAGTATTTTAAGGGAGGTATCGCTCTGCCTATTCCTTAGACCAATTTTAGGGGGAATTTCCCCATAGAAAAATTGGAGACTCTACTGGGGATTCTCTCTAGGGTCTTAGTGGGATATTTTGGTTTGATTTGATTTTCAGTTTCTTTTTTAGTTTTCTGAAGTCTTTGGTCACCCTCCAGGTGCCTACCAGCTCCCCTTTCCTAGTTATCTTTCCAAAATTATTATTTTTTTGAAAATTTGCAGAGGTGTACGCGCCATGTCCTCTATATAGCATGCATGCATACGTGTTATGCATAGTATACATCCTATGTACATACACAAGATGCTCATACACAACATGTGTCTTTTTTTTTGGAAGGTTTTAAAAAAAAATACATTTGTTTCCTGATAAGAATCTCTTTGCTTCTTAGGTCTTCCTCAACTCCTCAAGGTGTCTGTTAAGGACTGTATTTGGAAAGGTTAAAGGCTAAGATTATCTTTCTTTTTGTAAAGAATTTATGTTGTTTCTTTATTTGTTTTGTTTTTTTTTAAGGTTAAGGGTGAACTTATAAGCGTTATATCCTCCTACGGAATCCAGTCAATCCCTTCTTTCAAGCAGTGGATTAGGGTTTGTGTTATTCTTGGGTTTGTCTTCTCTTTCCCTTGTTTGTACCTTGAAAAACAAAAAAAAATCATTTTCTTGTTATTTTTTTTTCTTAGCATACGGAAATAAAAACAAATGTTGTAGTTCATTAACTACATT
>JZKD02S1623788.1:136761-199956 GCA_000966675.3 Picea glauca | reverse complement strand
GCCATAAATTGACCACTTTGGACTTATATACCTTTATGTCAGGTACAAAAAATGCTATGTGTTGCAAGATTTGGTTGTACTAGAGAGTTAATTCTTTGGTAAGACTGAAATAATCAATTGGTTGTGGACAACCACTACCAAGGATCGATCCACTCATAGTGAATATTCAATATTGCATGTTTCTTTAGTGTTGAACATATGTATGAAGAATGGTTATGCTTGCCACAATGCTAGAAAGGATGTATATCAAAACAACGATTCTCCATGTGACCAACTTGATCGCAATGTTGGAATTTCGTATTTCAATGTTGAAATGGAACAAGTGAAGGTGAATATTATTGAAGGAATCCAACACTTTGGAACTGGATTGGTTTGGAATAATTGGGAATATCAAAGGTTAATTCCTTGTCATATCCAAGTCATGTTCTATTCGTGTTGTAGCTAATTTCTTCCCAAGGTCTAATGATGGGTTTGGAAAGAGTATTCTAAACATGTTGCTTTGAAATCTATGGAAGTGGATTTACTTTATGTTGTTGCATCATTGAAATATTTTCTTCACTAAACTCAAAAGAAACATTTTGAAATGTATGTGAATTCTCAATATGTACAAACATGTGTTCAGTTACAGAAGTGAGGACTCATAACCTACTTTAACCTCACTTGAAGAAATATCTCGTTTATATAGCTCAACTCTAAACTAAAATATAGGTGAACAACCAATCACATAATCACATGGGTATGATAGGTGTCCTTTACATAGAAGCTAGGTGTTCTTATCCTAACAAACTAGAATAAAATAATTTCTAAAATAACATTTAAACTAGAAAATACTTAGACTACAAAAGTTTAGGATTATGAGGCTAACAACATATGCTAATTTTCTTATGGCATTGATTGTATGGATATCCTTTTTATTCCTCCCAAGCTTCTTTAGGCATTCCTCTTTGATGAGTTTATTACATATAGGAACATCCTTGAAATAATATGTTTAGTTCTATTAAAATTTCATCTTCTTTAGGTATGTATGTTTTATTAATGTTCAACCTTTCAGGGTAGGGTGGAACTTGTGGTGGAGTAGGTTGAGGTAAAAATGTATCTTCCATTTTAGGTTCTAGATATTTTATAGGCTTGGGGGTTAGAGTAAACTGTAGGGATTTTCCCAATCCAACGTTGATTTCTTGAACATCTGAGGAGTAGGTCTAATATGTGGTCTCATTATGATATACAGGATGAACCTACTTATTATTTGGATTGGGGGTAGATTAAGTAGGTAATTGAGGTTTTTTTTGGAGGAGTAATGTTTTGGGCATTGTTATTTGGTCGAGGAGGAGGAGGAGGAGGAATTAATGCTTGTTTTTTAAAGTTTTGGGGCCTCCATCCTTGTGGACGAAGAGTCCAATGAGGACATTGAACTTGAGGTAAGTTATAAAATGGTTGATATGGAGAAGGAGTAGGTTGGCCTAGGTATTGTCGTTAATTTTTCAGAGCCCAAGGGAGTTTGTTAGGATGATACCAATGTTGAGAAGGAATTTTTTCATTGTTTCCACCAAAATGTTGAGGATTGTAACCCATACCTTTTTGGAATGGTCTTGGTGTTCCTGGTCATATTTGGTTGATGAAGCATATTGACTTCACATTCTCCTCTTCTCCTTGGAATGTAGTCTTTAAAACTAGCAGAGAAGGAAATTTATCAGTTGTATGAGATTATTCACAAATTGCACATACCTCTATAATGTTGAGTGGGAATTCATTTCTATGATTCATTTTGGTGCATTTAATGAAAAAGATAGTTGGTGCCCTTTCTATTTCTTCATGTTTCTTTTTATTTTCAAATTATTAATTTGCATAGCTAGTGAATGCAAAATGTTAGTATTCATATCTTCTAATAATCCTCCTAACTCATATTTTATAAGAATTGAAGGGTTAGAATATTTATCACCATTCCTTTACCATTTCTACCTTTCTTTCTGGAGGATCTGGAGTAGTTCTTGAAGATATGCTTAATGTCTCCATAATCCATCTTGAAGATATCTCAATTTGATAGGAGATGCAATGTTTTCATTAGTTACTCCAATACTCCTATTAGTAATACATTTTTTATTGAATATTAATCTAGAGTATAATTGTGGGATATCTTGTAGCTTGGTTGAAATATTTCCTCAAAGTATTCTAAGGATTCATCTGCCCCTTGGTTCATCTAGAAGATTTCATCTCTTGTATCCCTTTCTCTATAATAGTCCATGTACTTGTTGTTGAAGGTGTTCTTAATTTGGTCCTAACTTTTAATAGTGTTTCCTTCCAAACTCATGAACCATATCAACATTGAGTCCTTTAGAGTAGAGGGAAATATCTTGAGAATTTTCTCGTCTGAGGTATAATCATAAATCGTACACACAAGTGAAAATTCAAACAAAAAGGTGTCAAGATATTATGAGATAAGTCCATAGAAGCGAGGTAGGGTAGAAGGGTTGTTTTTCTTCATTTTTGTTTCCCCGTTGGATTCCTGAATAGGAAACCCAAATACCTCTACCTGATCTCCCTCATCATCCATTGTATGGTGAGATGGAGATTTTCCTTCTTCTAAGAGATTTGTAAAGTTCCTTGCTCCTTCTGAGAAATCCTCAAAAGTTTTTTGTGATTCTAGAAAAATTGTTTCAAAACCAACCTATTGATGTTCTTGATTTTTTGTACCTATTTCTATGGTTGGGGATTTAGATAAAAAAAAAATTGTGTTCTATCCCTAGTTCGAGTCATTCATCTAGAAAATTTTGAAAACAAAGGAAATGAAACTGATGTGTAGTTTAGAATGTTATAATGTATATAATGTATGTATAATGGGAGAATGTGTGTATGAACAATAAAAAATAAATCAAAATGATGTGTAGTATTTAGAACCTCCCTGGAAATGGAGCAAAAAAGTGGTGGGACTTGGAATAGAAGTAAGAATGTTTCCCCTTCCTCATATTGGTAGTTCAATTATCAACCTCGGGTTCATACAAAATTATGAGGTACCATGCAAAACATATGCAGAATACACCTGTTTTCTTCCTATGCACCTACTAAATGTTTATGCATCTATGTATTGGTTGGGACTTGTGATATCCTAGATCTCACTTTGAGCACTTGACAAGGGGAATAAATCACTTAAGCAAGAAACTATGACCAAAATAAATAAAAAATGATGGAAATGAATGAGCAATATATAAGATCAAACATTATTGAAAATAAATTATCTAAGATGGAAATCATAGCATTGCTAATGAAAACATTGCATAAAGGAAATTAATCTTGGAAATAGAATTGATTTTTCTAAATGAGACTATTCTAACTACATAAATACTTTTCTTATATCTAGCTCCCTCACCCTCATGAAATACTATAGCCTGATATCATCACATTAACATTAAGGATCATCAATAATTAAGTGGAAATAATGCAAGAAAACCTTATCTGGGATGACCTACAGGAACTATAACAATGCTACATGAAAGTCTACAAGAAAAGTAAGAAAATTAAAACAACCTATTAACTCCTAAAATTAATTAAATGATCAAAACATGATATAAAGATATGGAAATGGAATTATAACCTAAAGAAACAATCTCAATTAGTTCCTATAAATCTATAATAAAATCTACGGGAAGAAGAATTAAATTACAATCATGAATAGAATTGTTGTCGGCACATGAAACAAAGTTACATTATAGTTATGAACAAAATTATGTGTTGGTATGTTAACTAATTAAAACAACTAAAATATGAAACTAAAACACAAACAACATGAAAATAAAAATGCATAAGGGTCCTTGGGACCTACCCAAGCAACACAAGGAACCTTAAAAACACTAATGAGATGAGAAACAAATAATTTTTATTGATTAATCACAACAATTACATCACTGGATCATATCCCCAAGTATTCAAGGTCTCTAAACAAAATGATGGGATACAATACTTCAATCTTCTATCAAAAACTTAACTTGGAAAGGTTATTCCTTGAGTTTTATTTATACTCCTAGAAATATTGACCCTATCCTCACATCAAGGAGGAATTGTGGGGATTTTCTCCCCAGAATTCCTTCATTCATAATGCTCATATTCATTGTTTGTACTTTGGATCCCTGAAGTATAATTTTGAATATAGTGGCTCTTTAATATCTTGGCAATGAACTGGTGGTAGGTAGGGACAAGATCCCTTGTTTTTCTCCATGTGTTGGGACTTCCATCCTTATATGAGTAGTTTGACCTATTGAGGTTAGGATACACATACAATTTTATCATGAAACTAAGAAAAAACATAAGCATTACTCATCATATCTTAAACTCAAAATCATTCATTAAATAATTTTCAAAACAACCACATTTTATATTAGGCATGGTCAGAAAGGTGAGTTCATAGGTACATAAGTAGTCAAAAAGTGTGTCTTTGATGGAATTCTTGATAAACATTATAGAGGCCCATAAATTTTCATGGTGCAAGAATTTTTTCTCAAGAAGGGAGAATAAATACAGAGGAACGGTTATAGAAATTGGCATGGAAAATTCCTTTGATTGAGTAAGACACTCCTTTTTTTATGTTTTGTTTAAAAACAATTCCTTCCTTTATATGATGGGTTGAATCATGCATAATCAATCCTTGGATATCCCCCTTGGTTAACGAGAGGTCATCATCTTTATTTAGAGGAAGCCATGGGTTGAGACAAGGTTTCCCCTTGTCCCCTCTACTCTACATCATCATGGTAGAATTGTTGAGCATAAAATTGGAAGTTGAAATAATATCTAGAGACCTTCCAAGGATCAAAAATACTTGGGGAGTAAATAAAATTAATCAATCCCTATTTGTAGAGGATACTTTTCTTTTGAATGGAGCTTATTCTTGCATGGTTGAGAGATTCAAAAAAAAATTGTATTTTTTTACTAGCTCCTTAGGTGGATAAATCAATAATGTAAAAAGTCAAGTCTTTGGCTAGAATGTTATCCCTCAACTTCTTCATGGAATTTGCCACATTCTTATGTTCCCCTATCAATAATCATGAACTTCATTTAAATATTTTGGGATGCTTATCTTGTTGAGAAACCCTTCAGCACAATCATTTGTAATATCCAAAATTTTACTCTTGGAATTATTTGTAATTAAATACCTATATGCTTTGCATGCATACTTTATAACTTTTCTACATTAACTCCATGGGACAGATATACCATGGTACTGTGAATATTTAATTTTCTATTTTGTAGTTAATAAATAAGAAATATCAAGATCATTTTAGCTTTAGAGCATATATGGGCTATGATATCGTAAGAGGGGAAAGGTGAGGGGGTCTAAGGAGGGTTTGTGTCTAAAACATATACCTTGTGAATCCTTGAACTCTTACCCATTTCAAATTTTAATTTCAAATAAAAAAGGAGTTAAGAAGTGTAGAGGAAAAAAAATCTTCAATATAAGCCACCACTCCTAAGATATAGCAAGTCGTCTCCCCTACATTCCTAGAACTAGGAAGAGAAGTTGAGTTTAAATTATTTTACCACTATTCATGAGGAAAATTTTGAATGGGGAGAGGGGGGCTATGGGAAAAAGAGAAGAAGGACAGTTGTTATAGGTTATACAACAAAAATGAAGATCCAATCCCATGATAGACCAACCCAACCATAAATGGAAGCTTGTAGACCTTGAGGAAAATCCAAGAAACCATAGACAAATTTGTTGAAGCTTGAGATAATAGCATGGACCTTGTATGCACACATTGAATAACACAATAAGGACTAATTTCCAATCTATTGTACAACATAGAAGGAGATTCTCTGATCTGAAAATGATATTTTAAATACTTGGTTGAGTTTTAAGCATGTGTTAAATTACCATTCAAAAACGTAAATGAGGAAGCGAACTTTGAAGGTCATTTCTAGGAGCTACACTCAACCTTTTTTAGTGTCATCAGTTGTGTTGGATTATTGAGGTTGAAAAGAACACAAACAAACTATACTTCTGATGTAATTTTTACCTATACAAAATTGGCCAAATCTGAGGTGCCACATGGCACCCTTTGATTGGGCCACGTGTCACCCTATGATTGGACCATACAGTCTAGTCACCAACACAGTCAACTACCCAGTCAGCACTGCCATGTCACTTTAATACACTATCATGCATGCCATGTGTCTCAGTTGGAAGATGCCACATCATTTTCGTACTAACCACATGTCATGCTGCCACTAGTACCACTTCACGTACAGACTGCTTTCGTACAGTGCCACGTGTCAAAATCTGTATCGTTCCAACTTAGCCTGAAAATGCCAAATATTCCTACCACATTGTTAGCACTGTGATCCACCCTCATATTGCAAGAGGATAATCCCAACACCCATCAAATAGGTTTGTAAATGTACATTAATGATAGAAGGTCAAATGGACAAAACTCAACATACAATAATTCAACACAAAAAATATAGGCTAGTATGCATAAGCAAATGAGGTGTTGGTTAAATTCAGTCAATGTTTTAAGGATAAATAAGAGTAGATGGAAGACTTGGTGAGAAAAATGAGTATGTTTTCTATAAGCATCAGGCCTTCTAGCAGCTAGGTGAAGAAAAACTCAGTCACAAGAACTTCTTGAACTAAATTTAAAAAAATGAAAAACATTTACAACAGTATTGTAATCAAACATCCATTATAACACAGTTATAACATATCATAAGGATCATCCAGTAATGATATTTAAGAGTAATAAGAAGCAAGATAATTAAAAGAGGCTAACTTATATTAATCAAAATATCTCAAATCTCATACATAAACCACAGTACAACTCTATTTAGTCAAAATATTACAAAATAGGGAGCTCTGCTCAACCATTTGAATCTCAACATAACATTATTCTGATGTATTTATAATCAAAACAGTAAATAACAACTTGAGATGCAATCTGGCCTTTCTATCCTTAGATTCTCCACAAAAATATATTAATCTAACATCTGTACAAGTGGAACTAACAAACTTCTAGAAACATGGAGCTTGTTGGTAACAACTCTAACAAGATATAAATGACATGATCTATTGTTGATTGGCGCATCTCCTCCAGTGCCATGTGTCCTCCAAGCCTTTGTGTTAAGCTCCATCTTCCACCTGTTGATCATTAGTTGCCTCAAATCATCAAATCTAAGAAGAGGCAGTGAATTCAAAACTACTGATTGTAACAGTCAGTTTGTAGCATCTTTTTGTAGTGCAACTAGTAGCAGATTCCATAGCGTCTGCCTCTGTAAAATTCTTCTACAACTGATTTCATAGATCATTCGGTAGCATATTTCATAGCACCCACCTATAAAATTATTCTACAGAAGCTTTTCGTAGTGAACTGCCACTTTACGTCTAGCTAGGTGAATCTACAATGTTTTCAATAGATAATCTGCAGAATAGTCTGTGTGGATGGTTCTGTAGTGCCAGATGCTACAAAATACTCTGTGTTTTTCTATTTCAAGCAATGAACCTCAAAAAACCCAAAAAGTCTTAGCAGATGGATAATGAGCATGTAGATGCCTTCAGTAGGTGAAATTATAACACTTCCCTCAAAACTTCAAGCTGCAAAAGATTATCATCATCAAAAATGGATCTGCCATCCTTTCCATTTCATCTTCTCAATATGGCACTTCTCCTTGTTGCAGGAGAAATTCCCTCTGTTGAAATAACATTTATTTCTATTGCAGGGGCACTTCTCTCTATTGTAGGGGAATTTCTCTCTATTGCAACTTGGGCTAGAACATTTAGATTCCTCTGGGATAGATCATCCTTGAAGGGCTACAATTCTTCTTTAAGTTTTCTGTTTTGGGACTGTATGTTTCTGTTTTTCCTGTACAAAGTCTAAAGTTGCCTATGGAGAGGTAAGAATATTCTTATTGTAAACCTAGCCAGATCAAGGGTTTCATTATACATTTCCATGAGTCCACTCATCTTCCTCCTCTCAGTCAATATTTCTCCTTTCAAACGGGCAACTTCCTTCCTTGCATCCCTGAGTTGTCTGATCAATCTCTTGAAGGTGGGATTATTAAGGGGAGTGTTGATATTTATGAATTCAATAGGCTTCTCAGTAGCTTCACTCTTACCTTTTTCTTTATTCTGAAGAGAAGCTTTGGTCATGACCTCAATAAGCTTCCCAACAGTGTCACCTTTACCCCTATCTTTGTTTGTGACAAAAGCTTTGGTTATGACTTATGTTTCAGCAACTTCCTTATGGGTTGATGCTCTAGTGAAGGGCCTTCTAAATCTTGTCTCAGTTGCTACAGTAGGTGAAGGAAAATGCAACTTTCTCCCATTTTTAGCTGTGGTTTTGGCTGATGAGGGAACTTCCTCTAGTTCAAGTGAAGGTTGAGGTGAAATTTCCCTTTGTGGGGATTGATGGACTTGTTGATATTATAGTAGCTGTGGGAGGTATCAACCTCCATTGTGACCTTTGACAAGATTAGAATAGTCTGTAGGAAAGAAAATAATTGATTATAACCCTAGAAGAGATGTTGGCTAAAGGAGATAATTAATATGGATTAAATAGTACCCAGAGTGAGAATTCGGCCCTAACAGTCTGGGAGAGGCAGTATAAATATAGGGTGCCAGTCTTCACTTTACACACAACTCTCAGAATCGCAAAGATACATTTGTGTGCATTAGATTTGGGCAATCTTGTGTGCAAGTCCTGGAGAAGGTGTTGCCACCTGTTCTAAAGTCTATAGTTTCGGTCTTTCTAGGTTGGACTCTCTGATCAGATTTGGTTACTTCTTACTTGTTGCATTAGCCTTTCTTGGCTATTGATTTTCTACCAGTATTCTTCTGTCTTTCAAGGTCAAGGTGCTCGGGGGTGGCTTCAGCCTATGGTTGGGTGACAATAGTGATATTTTCTATGGTTAAACAAGCACATTCTAACAGGTTATGGGCCCACACCTCCTTCATTCAGTCTAACCGCTTGAAGGAAGCATAGCCATAAGGATACTAATCTCATTGAATAACTGCTCTAGGGTTTTTCTAGCAGGAGCAATTACCAAAGAACTTCTGCTAGGGTCACTAGAAGGTGCAGCTGCAGAAACCCTAAAACACTGATCCAACACCTTATGATGGAACATCTCGCTCAAGAAGAAGGTATTCAAGTGTGCCTTAGTCCAGTGCATCTCTTGGAACTCCCAAAAGGTAGAAACATCAAGGTTGATATTTTAGGTCAAGCTTGACCAGTCATCAGTAAACCAAAGTCATGAATGAAAAGGCTAGTCCTCTACACTACTCAACACTCACAAGAATGCTTGAAGATGACATGTGGATAATTGACGGTGGAGATTCTAGGCATATGATGGGAGATCAAGCCAGACTCTCCAATCAAAATGAAAATAAGACATTGTACAAGGTAGAGCTTTGAGACAAAAGCATTTACCCAGTCGAAGGATTTGGACAAGCCTCCGTCAAGTTGAAAATAGGTAACGATGTTCATTTGAGAAATGTCTTATATGTACCTAGTTTAGAAAAGAATCTTGTATCCATATCTTTCCTAGAATACAAAGGAAACAAAATATCTTTCATAGATGGAAAAGTGTTATCTTGGCATAAAGACTCCATCTTAGAGAATGATAGGGTTATTGGAACCCATGAAGGAAATCTATACAAACTACTAGAACAAAATGATGAAGCTCTTTTACATGATGAAGTCAATCCAAATGAACTCTGGCATAGAAGGTACACTCATATTAACTATCAAGCATTGCCTTTTCTCAAAAACATGGTTGAAGGAATACCAGAATTACAGTCTACACATGAAGGAATTTGCAAAGGATTTTATCTTAGAAAGAACATCAAGAAACCATTCCCAAGCAACAACAATAGATCTAAGGAGACTCTAGATCTAATGCACTCAGATGTTTGTGGTCCGATGCTAGTCAAATCTCTAGGAGGTTCTCTTTACTACGTAATATTCATAGATGATTACTCAAGAAATACTTGGTTATATCTCTTGAAGACAAAGGATGAAGTATTCAAAAAGTTTCAAGAATTCAAAGTAGATATAGATAACCTCACAAACAAGAAAATCAAGACCTTGAGAACAAATAATGGAGGAGAATACACATCCAATGAATTCATTGCCTTTTTCAAATCAGCATGGATTAGGAGGGAGTTGATTGTTCCTCATAATCCTCAACAAAATGGTGTAGTAGAAAGGAAGAATAGATCTGTTGAAGAAACTGTGAAGGAATTACTAAATGATCAAGGTTTATCTATGTTTTTATGGGGAGAAGCATCCATGACAATAATATATTTTCAGAACAGAATTCCTCACCACATATTGAAGAATATAAATCCAGAAGAAGCCTTCTCAAGAAAGAAACCTAATGTGGAAAACTTAAGAGTCTTTGGATGCCCTGTTTACTTTCACGTTACCAAGGACAAAAGGAATAAATTATAACCCTCAGGAAAGAAGGGCATATTCATGGGATATAGTGAATCATCCAAAGCCTATAAAATCTATATCATGAAACAACATAAGATTGAAGTCAACATAGACGTGATCGTCAATGAAAATATGGATTTCAAAAAATCCATAGAAGAAACTATAGAAGAAGAAGAAAATGAAGAGCCTATTGAAGAAGGCACGTGTCTTCCAGAAAATAAAAATGAAGAAAAAGAACAACTTGATCATCCGATGCAACCATGTGAGACCATTGATTCAGACACTGTACCCAAGAGCAAGAAATGACCATCTTGTCTTGAAGCCACCCTACAATAATCAAAAAGACTCAAGGCCCAAACTATGCAGCATGTATGAAAAAGATTCTAGACGAAGAACCTACCATGTTTGAAAAGGCAGTTTAGAAGAAACAATGGAAAGAAGCCATGACAGAAGAACACCAATCCATCATCAAAAATGATGTATGGTAAATTGTGCCTAGACCTAAATAAAAATCAGTAGTAACTTCAAAATGGATCTATAAGATCAAACATGAAACAAATGGAAGCGTGGACAAATATAAAGCAAGGTTTGTAGCTAGAGGGTTCTCCCATAAGGAGGGAGAAGACTATGATGAAAACATCCGCTCATGTTTCCATATGTACTTCCATTAGAGCTATCATGTCTATTGTTTCTTCCATGGGATGGATTTTACATCAGATGGATGTAAAGACAACTTTCCTCAATGGAGAAATCGAAGAAGAAGTATACATTGAACAACCTCAAAGGTTTGAAGTACATTCCAGAGACACTCATGTTTTCAGAATAAAGAAATATTTATATGGACTCAAGCAAGATCCAAGAGCTTGGTATGACATAATAGACAGCTACCTAATGAGACTTGGTTTCTCCAAAAGTGATGCAGATCCAAATCTTTACTACAAATTCGTGAACAATTCACTTGTGATTCTACTACTATATGTCGAAGATCTATTCCTAACAGTTGAAGAGTCACTCATCATCCAATGCAAAAAGGAACTAGATTCTAAGTTTGATATGAAAGATATTGGTCTCATTCATTATTACTTGGGACTAGAAGTATGGCAGAAGCGTGGTGAAGTATTCCTTGGATAAGGAAAGTATGAAATAAAGATTCTTCAGAAGTTTAGAATGATGGATTGCAAATCCATGGACACTCCTATGACCAAAGATATAAGAAAATTAAAAGATTGAGATTTTGATCCACTAGATATGTCTCTATATCGACAATTGATTGGGTCATTGATGTATTTGGTAAATACTCGACCAGACATTTTCTTTTTTGTGAACACACTAAGCTAGTTCCAGGTGGAACCTAGAAATTATCATTGGATAACTGCAAAGAATGTTCTAATATATATCCATGGGACACTAAACTATGGTTTAATATATACAACATCCAGTGATATACAACTTCATGGATTCACAGATTCATATTGGGCAAGAAGTGTAGAAGACAAAAGGAGTACTTCAGGGATGTGTTTCAGGTTGGGCTATGCTATGATATCTTGGGGTAGCAGGAAATAGAAGTTTGTCGCACTTAGAAAAATAGAAGCATAATATATCGCAGCATGTGAGGCATGTATAGAAGAAATATGGTTGAGAAATCTAATTTCAGGATTATTTTATTAGGTTCTAGATTCGACCATAATACACTGTGACAATCAGAGTTGTATAAGGCTATTAGAATACATAGTGTTTCATGAACGGTCAAAACACATTGATATCAAATACTAATTTATTCAAGATAAATTCCAGGAAGAATAAGTAAAGCTCCAATATATCCCCATAGATGAGAATAAAGCAGATATCCTGACAAAGCCTCTGTCCAGAATAAAGTCTGCATATTTTCGAGAAAAATTGGGAATTGTGGAAATAACTCCCTTAGTTGAAAGGGAAGAGACTCTCCAAGTTGGGAGGGAGAAATGACATATCATTGATTTGAGGAAATTCATTTTCAAGTTTGAAAAATGGTCCATCTTTGGTAGTTCCTTTCGAGTTCGAAAAGTGGTTTGAGATTTCTGACGAACAGGCATTTTCTAGTTCGAAAAATGGTCCATATTGAAAGATCATTTTCGTAATGAAAATGGTTCGATAGATTGTTGATGTACCATAAATAGCGATTTCACTTGTGGATGACATGGGGAATGGTATAGGACAATATCTCTTCTTGATAGTCACTCTCAATAGTGGTCAAGAAGACTGGGCCGCCTCGCTGGACAGTCATTCTTTCGAAGCTCACAGTTGTGAGCAATTTTGAAGAATGGTCCATTTTGGAGGTTGGTGCAGGACAGTCATTTCCTTAGGAAATGGTCTGGACAGTCATTCTCTAGGGCAGATTCATTCTCTCCAGGTTTCACTTTGTTTAGTGTTGGAGGAATGGACCAAATAGGTGAATGGTCCAGGTTCAGCAATCAGGGATAGGCATTCCCTAGGGCAGAGTCATTCTCTCCAGGTTGCACTTGGTTTAGTGTCAGAGGAATGGCCCGGATAGGGAATGGTCCAGGCTTAGAAATCAGGATAGTTATTCTTTCTTTCTTGAGAAGAATAGTCCAGATAGCCCATCATTGATGTTCTACTTTGAGGGCAGATGCTTTTCCAGATCTCACAGATGCGAGTGGAAGAATGGCCCAGTTGACTCAATTTATATCATAACATTGTTTTGTACAGGTTGATATCAGTTGATATGATTACTATGAAGATTGTATGTCTCTAGACAGTAGAGGTATGCTACTGTGGTGGATATGTTCCACTATTTGTGACTGTGTGTCATGGATTGAGTATTTGTGTACTAATATGGATAAACACAGTTGTGTTATGTCAGTTGACATTGTACCAGGTGTCATGGAGATTACCCAGTTGGATAATAATGATGGTGCTCGTGATTTAATTATCCTACATGGATATAATAATGCTACCAGTTGAATGGTTTGTTTGTGCTCAAGACCATTATCAATTATACCTCCCTAGCTAGGAGGGAGTTTTGATATTATGGTAGTTACGGGAGGTATCAACCTCCATTGTGACCTTTGAAAAGATTAGAATATTCCAGAAGCAAGAAAAGAATTGATTATAGCCCTAGAAGAGATGTCAGCTAAAGCAAATAATTAATATGGATTAATTAGTACCCAGAGTGAGAAGTCGACCCTGACAGTCTAGCATAGGCAGTATAAATACAGGGCACCAGTATTCACTTTACACACAACTCTCATAATCATAGAGATACACTTGTGTGCACTGCAGTTGGGCAGTCTTGTGCGCAAGTCCTGGAGAAGGTGTTGTCGCCTATTCTAAAGTCTATAGTTTCAGTCTTTCTGGGTTGGACTCTCTGATAAGATTTGGTTACTTCTTTCCTGGTGCATTAGCCTTTCTTGGCTATTGATTTGCTACCAAGATTCTTCTCCCTATCAAGGTCAAGGTACTCGGGGGTGGCTTCGGCCTATGGTTGGGTGACAATAGTGATATTGTCTATGGTTAAATGAGAACATTCTAACAGGACTTCCCTCTCTTCTTCTTCAATTTCCTTGAGAACTTATTTGTTTTTGGAAATAGGTTTTCTCTTTCTCTTTTTGCTTGTTTATTCTTGGGAAACACTACTAGCTGGCAAATGGATATGCACCCTAGATTAAGGGGTCGAGGACACATCTAGCTACAGATTAGCAGAGACAATGAATTGTTCCCAAGTGAGGTTTCCTTTCTTCAATTCTTCTATTGCAATCATCCTGATCAACCCAGAGTGGAAAACACTAGTGTCCACAGCCTTGGACTTGGCTTGTACCATGTTAGCCATTTTTCCCATACTTCTAAACTGATAGAAAGGGGTATTCATCAAGTCCTTGTCTTTGAAGTGTAGCAAGAGCCTAATGTGATACTGGTATATCATTTTGAATCCACCCTCACATGTAAAATACCTCTAGATAAATTTTAACATTTTGTCAAAACCATCAACCAAGTGGCTCCTAGGCACTCCCTTGGACAAATTATCTTTCTTATGATCTAGCTTGAGGAAATCCTTAAAAAATGTCGCATTGAGAGTCATATATTTGAACCACCTTTCACCAGTGTTGGGTATCTTAGTGGTTGCTGCAATAGTGGCCTCAGACACCTCCAACTCAAGGGTTCCTACTTTGGTATTAGTCCCATCAAAGTTTAAAGCAAATTCCCTGGCTAATTCAAGGTGTCCCCTCTGTATGTTTTGAAAGAAAGATAAGCAACCAACCCTTTGGAAGACCTCCCTGATCAAAGGCCCAACATCAAATAGGTGCATTTCAAAAGGCTCAGTCCTGACTACATTCCCACCCTTGTGGGATTTATTCTATTGAGGTGTATCCATTGATAGAAGCAGGAGGTCAATAGTGTAATGTTATGAGAGTTATAGGAAACCAAACAAAGACAAAAGTCTTTAAGTTTTTTGAAAGGTGTTCCTTGTTTGGTCTTCAAGGGCTTTCCTCCAATTGATTTCTAAACTAATAAGAGAATGGTTTGATGGCTTAAAATGGGGGGAAAAACTCTTCTGATAAATGATATGCAAGGAGTCTGCATTGTCAAATTTTAAGCTAACATAAGGCCACCATACAGGGTCATCATCATTCCAAAGGCAAGGGCTCCTACACTCTTCACTACAAATAGACTTTGAGATAAAAATATAGAATGACACAGTGAATGAAGAGAGATAATGTTGGATCTGTGAGCATAGAAGATGGCACTGATTTGACACTGAAATTTAAAAGATGGAATAGGGGATCCATAGCACAGTTTTGCAGTGGTTTTTTTAGCATGGCATAGACAACAACAGCCAAGAGAATAAATGGCATAATATCTCTGATAGCAAATTGACTCAATTTCAGTGGAGGAAACTGACAGTATGAAGATGGATAAGAAGTCTATGGAAAAAGAGGTAAAGGGTTGGTAGGTGTAATAAACCATAGTTGGCAGTACCAGGTGCTACGAAAAGATAAACAAATCCTTAATTGATCTTCAATAGAGCTCGGATGGCTCAAGAGGTACCTAGAAACTAGAGATTGATAATCGATGATATTTTGAAAGCACGAAGTTGTTTGCAACCACCCCAATCTCCAATTCTTCTCGGTTAGTTGGTTTATAGCATAATCTGCAACAGGATTTGAAATTTTGATAAACATTTAGAACTTATTAATGACCAAATCAGGATTATTCCTTTTGAAGACAAGGGTGTTGAAAACAATGAAAGGTACAACATCAGCTTCATAATAACAAATGATGGTAAAGAGGGAGAGTGTACAAAAGATGCACTACAAAAACAACTAGTGAGTTGGCAGTGTACTTGAAAAGGTTTGATTTGACTCCCTAAAAGATAAAGGGATAGAGTGGAGAGGTTCAAGCATATGAATGGATGGAGTGACCTGCCAGGCTTGTGGTGTCATGGGACTAATAGTGCTAGCTATCAAATCAAGAGATGATTCAAGGGTGTAAACCATAAAATGAACCAAAGGTATAAACCATAGGTGTGGGTCAAATATGTGATCCAATATCCAACATTTCATTTATTTAAGCTATCCTAATAAAACCATAAGGAGAAAATAAAAAAACAAACTTAAAAAGACTAATGGATGAAAATTAAAACCTAAGGAGAAATTTTGACCCATGACAACTTCATGTGATAACACACGTGTCAACCTCTGGTGTTGCCACATGTCCCTGTTGATTTCATCATGACATCATGTTGATGTCACTACCACATCATGTTGATGTACTTCTGACATCATCAATACGACATGTTGACTCTTGACTTTTTTATTTTTTTGCATGTTTGGGAAAATGATCAGAACACGATAAATTTTGCATATGATGTCCATTTTAGGGAAAAAATATATGGCCAAAATCGGCACGATGAGCCCAACGCAATGGCACTAGTTTCATCCAATTCTGAGAACTTTTATTTTTAGGCCTTCTTGGATCCATTTGGATCATGCCTCCCCACTAAGACCTTTTGGTCCTCCAAAAGGGTATTAACCAGTCATCAATTGTGGGATAGGCCTCCCCACTTGTCCTTTTTCTTTAAAATTTGTCATGTGCACCCGTCGCATCATAATCAATTGCATAATAGCCATGACAACTGAAATCTTATTGTTAGCCATTTGATCTCGTTCACATCTTATTGAATCCACTACCATCCATGTAGAAAACATTAGCAGTGATAATATCATAAATATCACTGCAAATGAACCAATATGTTTGATGTGCTTGCATGACATTAACTTATCTTGAAGCAAAGTATGATTGAATTCCCATCCTACAACCATCTCATGTTCATGCTTAATATCAATTTCTTTACTTGGCACAATTATAGGTGTACTTCTTGCATAAGATGCCTTATTTAATTGTTCCATTATTAGAAGAGATTGATTTTCTTTTATGTGATGAGCATGTACAACATATTCATTTCCTTCTTTAGTTAAGTGATATTGATTATGTTCCCTGTAGAATATTTATTTGTGATCATATAAATAAGGGCTACCTAAGACCATTCCACATGTTTCTAGTGTCACAACATCACATGTTGCTTTATCCACATACTTATATGTAATTGCAAACTTTATGATACACTGTTTTTTTATGGTCAATTTGTGATCTTTTCTTATCCAATTTAGTGAATATGGTTTGTGATGTACTCAATTTTTAATCCCAATTTCTTAACCACTTATTCTGAAATTAAGTTAGATTGAGATCCACTATCTATCAATGTATCGATCTTAGTATGTTTCATTATGAACCTTATATGAAACACTTTACTTCTTGAATCAAAATCATCACCAATTTTACCTGTCAAAACAATTGTTGTAATTTTCGACTCATCACCTGAATCATACCCCAAGTCTGTTGGTCGTATTGTTGTTACAACTTTTTCCCTTCCTCTCCTCTCTTTGAACCACTTTGGTATCTTCTCTAGATGCAATTTCCACCAATGGTCATCATCATTCCCTTGTTTCTTTCAATGCTTATAAGAGATCTTCTCTTCCTTCACTATCGTTGAATTTGATTTCTTTCCATTCCCCTTTCTTTTGTATTCTTTCCTTCAAGACGATTCTCATGATACACCAACTCTTGTTTTCCCTGCTTCAATATACATTTCTTTAAAAGAAACCTCATCAATATTAGTAGGTCCAAACATAAATACAGTGTTACAAATATGTGCAGGTAAAACTCCTATATTAGTGTATACTTCATAAGAGTTTCTTGTGTATGTAATGGAATATTTAAAATTAATGTCATCTTACTAAATTCATCTGTGTATTCTTGCACCATTTGTCCTTTTCTTATTCTAAAACTTTACCATTCAATTAAATTATTTTCCTTATAACTCAAAGGATAAAATTGCTTTCTAAGTGCAAAAACAAAATCTTTCCTTGATGGAAATATATTACCAACTTGTTAATTACCATGTTGCAACTTACTATGCCACCAGATGAGCGTTGTTCCTGCAAGACGAAGTGATACAAATTTGATTTGGGTTGCCTCATATTTGATTTGTTGCACACTGCAATAAACTTCCATCTATCTTACCCAATTATCAAGACTCTCAGCATGGAATTCCCCATCATACATGGGCAAATCGAATTTTACATCAATTTTAAGTAATGGCATATAAGCCTTATGTTTATGAGAATGTTATCTTGTGGTAGAATTTGAACTTGTACTTGAAGAAGAAGAAGAATATGGAGATGAAGGAGGTGAAGGAGGAGTTTTAGGAGGGTCCTCTCCTTCTTCACTTTTGGATTTCTTTGAATATTCCCCTTGAACCGGTCTCTTCCGTTCCAAGTAATCATCATACAACACTTTTACCATCTCCGACATGGCAAAGAAATTATTTTGAAACTCTCTTTCATTTTGAGAAAGTCCTTCTTCTGATGCCATCCTCTCACTTTGGGATGTCCTCTTTCTTGATCCAATCTCTGGATATCCTTCTACAATATCACCTTCACCATGACTTAGATTTTCCCTAGTAATCATGCAAACTCAAACAACCAATTGTCAACTTGCTCTGATACCACTTTATCCAAAAATAATCTTTTAAAGACTTGGTTGAGTTTTAAGCATGTGTTAAATTAACATTCAAAAACTTAAATGAGGAAGGAGATCTTAATGAAATAATTTTGCATCCATCATAAAGAATATAGAATATAAATTAAACATTAAGAACAAAAAACCATAATGCCAAGATTGTTAATGGAGTTCGGCAAGGTTTCCTATGTCTTTGGGCCTTTATCTCAGTGGGGGAGGATTTCTTATTATTCTTAAATAATTAAAACGTACATAATAATTACATAAAATGGATTACAAAATAGTTTATTTGTGTTATTATCTACCTCAAGAATCCAACACAACTGACAGCACTGAAAAAGGTTGAGTGTAGCTCCTAGAAATGGCCTCCAAAGTTCGCTTCCTCAATGGCTTCCCTGCATAAAAATGGCTTAGGCCTCATGAATTCTTCAAAATTATGTTAATATGAACCTCTCTGGACTATCAAAAACCTATTATTTAATATATCTTTATTTGGGGTTATCCTCCCAACTTCCCCCCAAGATTTGGCCTCAAAAAGGGCTCCAGTTCCTCAAAAATGGGCAAAAATAACAAAAACTTAGGTTGAAAAATCATAAAAATCCAAAAAAGTCCAAATCCAAAGTGTAAAACCCACTTTTTGGAAAATATTTGGTGAATCCCTCAAGAATAGGGAACATGCCCCTTTTGGTCTGAGCTCCGGGTCATGTGAATGGCCCATGTGGTCATGTGCTAACCCTTGCACCCTGCTCCTCTGGCATGGTCATATGGTGAGTGCCATGTGGCCCCAAGATGGTGTAATACCTGTACACCCCCTAAACTGGCTCCTGGTATAGCTCCTGGTCAGTCAGGATAGACCCACACTGACCAGGTCTTATCCCCAAACCCTCAGCGCATATCACAACAAATGTTATTTGTGCCATTTGGTGGTTAAGAAACACATATAAACCGGTTTTTCTAAAGACTTTGGCTATGTGGATGTTGGGTGTTCGATTCCCACGGAGTACCAAACAAATTTTTGACCTAGCCAACATTGGCCAAATCCAGGGTGCCACATGGCACCCTTTGATTGGGCCACGTGTCACTCTATGATTGGACCATATAGTCCAGAAACCAACACAGTCAGTTGCCCAGTCAACATTGCCACGTCACTGTCATACATGCCACATGTCTCAGCCAGATTATACCATGTCACTACCGTACCGACTGCATGTCATGTTTCCACCGATGCAATTTCACGTATGGACTGCTTCCGTATAGTGCCACGTGTCAAAATCCGTACCGTGCCAACTCAGCCTAAAAACACCAAATCTTCATGCCACATGTTAGCCTCTGGTACTACCACATGTCCATGTTGATGTCATGCTAACATCACTGCCACATCATGCTGACGTACTGTTTATGTCAGCAGTACAGCTTGTTGACTGTTGACTTTTTTTTTTTTCCTGTTTGGAAAAATGATCAAAACGACTAACTTTTGCATACGATGTCCATTTTCGAAAAAATATATATGGTTGGAATCAGCGCAATGATCTCAATGCAATGTCATTGGTTTTGTCTGATTCCGAGAACTTTGATTTTTAGGCCTTCCTGGATCCATTTGGATCATGCTCCTTGTGTTTTGTGGGGTAGGTATGTGGGTTCCTTAGTGCTACTTTGTCATCAAGAAACCAACAAAAAAAATCATTTGTTTGAATCTGAGTAAGCCTGAATTTTAGAGTTATTGCATATTTTCTTCACCATAGCCTGACTAGGGGGTGGAATTCATTATGGATTTCCTATAGCTGGGTGGAAATCGCTCGCTCAGTTGGTTGTTGATCTACATGTTTTCAATAGATAAGTGTATCTATGCTTATGCATTCAAATTATAAACGTGTTTAGTAATTAGAATGTTTATGCTCTATGTGTAAATCTATATATATCTTCTCTGTCTGTAATTTTGTATGTCTCTGCTTGGTGTGTGAAATTAGAAACATTGTAATGAAAATTTCTAAGCCAAGAATTTTTGTAAGTTTATGTCTGGTAGGTGTTGGGTGATCTTAGTGGCCACTTTTTATTTTTTGTTAACAAAGTGTCATTAAAACTATGCCCAAATACCATGGTGAGGAAACGGTGTCTAGAAAAACATCTATGAGGGAATTCTCTGAGTCGAACTTCCACAATCTGCATCCCATTTTAACTAAAACTAGGATATCATTGTCAATTAAGTTTGTAATATTTCACAAGTCCATAGTTTACAATGTATGAATCAAACAACTACAAACAACAACAGAAAAACCTTAGACCAATAACCTTTATTTGGTGAATCCATGCATGCAATGTTTAATGACAAAGTTGTAAATTGAAGGCCATTTATCATTGTAGTGTAACTCATATTGGTTCTTGTCTCAACTTCAAAGTTTGTTTTATATTGTTTCCTTGCATGAATCTAGCGATGTATACTATAATTACATAATCTCTTTTGATTTGGATAACTTTTGGGCCATTTCTCGCCTGAGGCAATCGAATGACCGTGTGATCGAACCACACCCACATCATGATTTGGGTAAGTTCACCTCTTTTGATCACCTAGTAAATATGGTACAAAATGAATGTCACTATGGTGGAGTGAGCCTTCTGATTCCAACTTGTAAAATGTTTTTAAAGTATTTCCATGATGACAATATTACTTTACATGGTCACAATTTTTCTCTATCTTATGACAAAAATATTCCTCGTCGGGTATTCATAATTTTGGACATTTCCTTTCAGTGTGGAAACTAGCTCTACAAAACAAAACCTGTATGAATCTATGAATTTTATTTTCTTTTTTTTCCTTATCATTACCTAATTAAGGAAAACTTTAGGTCATTTTTTAATTTATTATTAGAAATGAACCAAAATATCTATAATGTAGTTGTCATAATTTCATTAAAAGTGGGTGTGCCTACAATAGAAGATGCAACAAAACACATGGTGTGGAAGGTGATTGCATCAATTTAACACCTAGGAAAATGACAGTGGAAGAAAACCATTTGAAAATCTTTTTTAGTTTGGCCCAAGTGAGGATTAGTTACACAATGAAACCAATCATATGTAGTGTGAACTAGGACGTGATGTAACCAATATCAGGCATCTTGTTACTACAAATTTTGAATCTCTATGTTACCGTGTACTCAATAAATAAATTACTTTACCAAAGTTTAGCCATCATAGAAAACAAGTATCAAGAGGCAACAATTTTTTTAAACCATGTTTCTATTATAGTTTTCCACACGGAATGGTCTATTTAAAGTTCTAAAGGATCAAATCGATGGAGATAAAGAGCATGTCATTACCAAAAAAATTACAAAGTCTTTCCTGATTCCTCATTAATTATGGAATTTACGGCATAGGGAGTCAAATAAAGTCCAACAACTTCATCAAATTTTAATATGTTCGGGGTTATATAACATGTGCACTTGTTTACAATTAACAAGCATACGTATTTGGTTTAGTTGATATTATGATGACAATAAGATAGATAAGAAGCACTAGTTCACACACTCGCAAGTTTTAGATGTGAAATCTTAAGTGACAATGTTATGGCATTGTCAAATATATCCATACACCATAGTCTTCAAAGTGGAAAGTGAATACTTAGAACATGCTCTTATGAAAAAGAAATTAGAACTTGAAGGAACAATCATTCAACATGAATTGGACAAGATTAACCATGAGTGTTGTACAAATTAAGTATGTTTGTTTAAGAAACTGGAACTTTCAACCACTCATTTGGGAAGTACACATTATTGTTGTTCTATCAAACTTGTAAGCAATCTAATGTTCAAAATACCAAAAACAAATGTGATTTAGCAAAGAAACACTTTCAAATTAAACCATATGTACCATGTATCTTGAGTTATGATCTAAGTACCCAATCATCAAACTAAAATTACAATTCTAAGATTAATAATGGTGTTATGAAGTGTTGTTGGTACACATTCCAAAATTAAATGCTAGATTCTACTTTTATTTTTGTGTCATTATATGTATAAATGTTGAATCATAACAAAAGGCATGAGTTTTGTGAAAGAAAGGATTATCAATAGTGAAAGATACAACAATAAAACATTGCATTCATCACACTTTAAGTCCTAGCATCGGGTGACTTTAGTCTTATGTTGTCCAGAGATTAACCACGGGTTTGTTAAACAAAATTAAGAGAGTGTGACAGTTTATTCATTGTTTTATTTAGCTGCTAAGAGTGTCCAGAGTTCATAAAGGAACCATTACAGTCTTGTGTACTAGTAATTGTAATCATGTTTACTAATAAACGAAAAGGTATTCATCCAATTAATATTGCATTTAAAGTTACATGTTTTGCAATCAAATTGATCAAGAATTTTATATGTTTAAGGGCATCTAAAATTAGCAGCATATTTCATATTGCTTTCCTGTAGTCATTACAATCCCATAGTAACTATTTTTATTTTTATTTTATAAATTAGGGTATGTTACATATGGTATCATACTGAACTTAGAGTACTTGGGGCTGTATGGGCTCAAAATATGAATGATGTTTTTAGATTTTGGAAAAGATAACATTTTTTTCTTTATTATATAACATTGTTTTCACAAAGAAAGAAAAAGAAAAGATACAAACATCATGGAAGATGCACCACACATCCCAGAAGTTGAAACTCATGAGAGGATAGAGACTCCTCCATACATGGTAGAGACTATGAGAAGTGTGAAAGAAGATAATGAGAAGATTATCAAAACTCAAGAAGAAGAGAGGGAACTGAATGTTTTTTTATTGCAAATCTTGATTGAGATTCAGAAAAACATGCAACAAGGACATATATCAAGTAACATGGGTAAAAATCCTTCAAGAAAGTGGTCTCTCAGCATTAAAACTCAAACCTCCAGTGATGATATTGATACAACATCAAATTATTCAATCCAAAATATGACTACTTATAATGAATCCATCATTAATGGATCAAAATCTTCTTCTAGGCATGAGAAGAAGAAAATTTTCAAATACTACTTATAGGGGGAGTTCCAAAAGATAAAACCACCTACCTTTAATGGTGAGGTGAAGTGTGGTGAAGAAGCTGAGGCATGGCTTCTTGGAATGATAAAGTATTTTCATGTATATGGTTCCTTTGGAAACATGAAGGCTAGAGTGGTTATTTACAGCATGAACGACAGAGCATCCAACTGGTGGGATGATCTCCAGAACATAAAGAAAATCAATGAAAAGAAAACCACTTGGAATATCTTTAAAAATTATTTCCATTAGAAATATTTATCAAAGAGGTATTATGATGGAAAAATCAAGGAATTTCATGGAATAAAATTGGGTTAATCAACTATGGATTACTATGCTAGTAAATTTATAGAACATCTAAGGTACGTTCCATATATCAAAGATGAAAAAGTGAAGATTCAATGATCCTTAGTGGATGTCCTCATTATTGCAAAGATAGGATTGAATTTGATGATCTTAAGACTCTTGATGATACAATAAGAAAGGATAAGTATTGTTATTAACAAAAAAAGAATAAACCAAAATTCAACAAGATTTGGATGGAAAAGAAAAAAAATATTTTTGAGCATAGGAAGAAAGGATTTAAATCTCTGCAATATAAGAATCAATCAAGAAGTTTTAAATCAAACCATCCAGCATGAAGCAAATTCTAGAAAACATTTCCATCTCAGAGTGGAGCCAAGCCAGCAAATTCAGTATAAGGAAATCCAATGGAGCCTTGGAAATGGCCTCTCAAGTATTGGGTATGTGGAGAAGAACATATGTTCATGAACTGTCCTTATAGGAAAGAAACTTAGAAGACTACATACACCATACAAGAAGTTGCAACAGTGAATGACGTAGAAAATATTATTCCTAAAATTTATGTTGCATTAGCGGACCAATAAGCAAACCACCAAGCATAAGTGATGGAAGTTGATGGTAAGATTGCTAAGAAATTTATTTCTATTTTAATTGACCATGTATCTAGTCATATATATATTGCACCTTAGATTGTTGAGACGTGTATTCTTTAGAAAATAAAGGACAAGAAATATTGATTAGTTCATTTGGCTATAAGAGTTAAGAGAAAGGTCAATGAATTGATAGAATGTTTCCCATTGGAAATGAATGGAATGCTCACGAGGCTGAATTCAAACATTTTACATTTGGGTTTGTGTGATCCCTTAATTGGGCATGGATTGGCTGGAAACACATAAAGTAAAGTTGGAATGCTACATTAAGACCTTTGAATGCAGAAACGATGAAGGGAATCCAATTTTAGTGAAAGGCACTATGATAACCATCTATATCAAATATATTCCATACTTACATATAAAAAGGAGTTCCATAAAAGGTGTAACATCCCCAACCCCAATTGAGGACCATTACGTGTAGAAAATTCATAAAAACTAAAAAATATATATATTAACTAAAATTCCTATAGCTTCCAGCTATAAATTACAATTTGATTTAACTATTGTATGATACCATTAAATTGATGCATCTACAACATGCTAAAATCACACATGAATGCAACTAATAATTCATTACAACAACATATAAATCATTTTTATATACAGAGTGAATGCACATCCATTAAAACTCATTAAGAAACACAACAACAAGATAAAACATTTATCTTTTAATTCAGTTTTGTGACCAAATGCTTGAGACAGATGTACCACCCAACCATACACTTGTTGTTCCAAATATCAATAGAAATTTGCCCCCGAGCTAAGGCTAGTAATCCACAAAAGAGGGTGGTGTCTCATTGTCCACTCACAACTCAGAAATCTGACAACCCACTGGTATTCTTGTACAGATATCTCGATTTTACACCAACTCTCTTCCTCTCGACCTACCCAACCCAAGGAATGTACCCCTTCACTGATATTATTCCCTTGGGAATCCCATTTGTTTATCAAGGTCTCTCTAGCATAGGTAACTAGGAATATATCTGTTGGTAACTCAAGGGAACTCACTACTAGGAAAACTACTAGCAACAAGAGAAAACGCTTGTCGTTGCAGTGAAACTCACACAAGAGTTAACTCTTGAGGCCTAACAACCTATATATTCAGTAATCTACTTCAAATGCAGTCCATATACACTCCAACATGCTCTAGAATTCACCCTCCATGGTTGTTACATTTCCAATCTCTCTTTTCTACTCTCTACTTATTGTTCATGCCAAAAACTTAACTATCCAAAATTGTTGTAGCTTCCCTTACAAATTTCCTCTCCTTTGGCTTGCTTTATTGACTCACACACTTCATCAAGATGATTGTACTCATCCCCCATGCTCCCAATAAATATGGGTTGTGACTTCTCACACCCACCCTCTTACATGCATTCAAGGATTGGCTTTAGGGACACTAAATAAAAAAATAGAGTTAATACATAATGATAATAAAATTCAAGAATGTGGGTTGAATTAATATACATGGGTAATTTCCCATGGACCCCTCTCTTATACATTCTCCTGGACCCTCCCCTCTCTTTTGGATTAATTCATCCCCCATCTTGATCTATATCCCCTTAGCAACCGACATCACATTTTATTATCAAAACTTAGAAATACAATTCACATATACATCACTTCGTCGTAGCCACACATTATATCTACATTAAAAATTAATTTAAACTAGGTATTATAGTGGGGATGTTACATTCCCCCTCCCCTATAATTTTTCATTGTCCTCGGTGCACACTATGTCGATATACATATATACACAAATTTACATCACAATGCTTAAAGAAATAAAATTATGCAATTTTACAACTCCAACAACAATTCCAACCATAATCTCATGGTCCCCTCAACCCACTCACCCAAGGAATGCACCATTCATTTATCATGAATAACTCAAGGAATGTACCATTCATTTATCAGGGCTCACCCAAGGAATGTACCATTTTTTTATTGACGCAGAACCCCACCCTCTCTTGGGGTCCACTAACCTATTGGTCTAAGGATCTCAAGTTTACAAAAGTTGAATTATCTCTCTAGGTCCCTCTGAACCTCTTCTATTCAATTTACATAGGTCTTTTATGTTGATTTCGGGGCAAATTTGGCACTATGATAGGCTCTTTCCAACTAGGTGCTTCTTCCATGTGACTTCAATCTCAAAACTAGGGGCTTAATTGTTGTTTCTGCTTAATTTGGGACTTCGGGGCCTTCACACTCTGAGTGTCTCAAAAGACACACCCCGCAATCTTCCTGAACCAAAGCTTCATAGAGTATCAAAATTCCCTTTGGGATCGACGGATGGAGTGATGACATGTGGATGGTTCAGATCCCTTCAATATTTCGAGGCTTCGGGTATTCTCTCGTTGCCAGACCTTTACACTTCCCCGAACGTTGGTGTAACGGGGTGGACCTCCACCCTCTACGTGTCCTATTTGAAATCAACAGTTGACATTGTTTCAGCCTTCAGCCTTCGGTTTCCTCAACGCTATCCACTCATCCTTTCTTTCAAAGTCTATTCCTACCAAACCCTTCTCCCAACTGACACATGTCGCTTAGATCGACGGTCTGGATGGACTCCGAGACCCCAGGCCTCCAGGAGTATTAGGACTTCACAACTCTACCTTGGTTCCTATGAAGTGCTCTAATGCCAAAGTGTGGGATCGCGTGATGCGTGTCCCCATGAGATCCAACAACTGCAAGTTTATTTGGGCCCTTGGGGCTTGAACTCCTTCACGCTTGTATCCCATGTTGCTTTCCCCCATCTAACAGTCATCAACTCTTTGGGAAATCTCTCGCTAGATCTCCACCATCGCTTCTTCAAACTCTTTCCTTAAAGGAATTCCCAGTTGTTATTCTTCCTGAGATTAATTTCCTACATATATATATATATATATATATATATATATATAAGCTCTTTGTCTCCCCTCTGTGTGCTTCTTTTGAACTTAGAAACGTTCAGACTTAGAAAACTTTATAAATCTTTTCTTCTCAATGCTCAGATCACTATCTCTCCTGAGCTTGTTCCTCTAAGGGTTTAAAACCTTGAGCCCACTCCTTGCATCCTTGTAACCTATGTGATAATCAATTATTCTCCTCTTCATAAAGAGTTTGATAACAACTCAGCCTGTGCACTCCTTGCATGGCCCAGTGCTTCCTATGCACTACCGATATCCAACGTTAAACTTAACTCTGTCAACGCACTCCTTGCAAACAATATGCACTCTTTGCACGAGCTCTTAGAAGAGAAACAATTGAAACTTATTATAACTCCACAGATTCATGTATTTAACCAGAAAATGTGTTCATAAGCATGAGAACAAGTATAAATAGAGAATTTAAATGAATAGAAATCCTACCATTCATTCAGATAAACATAGTAACAAAAACACCAAACATTTGGATTAAATATTCTTTGTTATATTCATTCAAGTGATAATATACATAGGTACAGGCAGTCCTCCACTACTCCTTCAACAACTTATACAATGCTCTCTGGCTCTCAACAACAAAAACTCTCTCTCTTTCTCAGAAATGACAACTATCACAAATAAGCAGTAGCCTTCCTTTGGCAAATGATACAAGAATATATACAAGAGGTGATTCATCGAGCATTTCCCCCCAACAACCTAATTGTTATCCTATCCGGATTTATGAATCCACCTACTAAGGACTAAGAAGTTAATAGAATTTAAAAATAAGATAAGGGTTGATGTGCAGCCTTTTTACAATACATCCTTTACATTAAAGTGATATTGATCCAAGAGGATCTTTAGGGATGGCCTTATCCTCCAATTCATTAATTACATTTATTTTCATGAAATTAAAATTCAAAAAGGTGTGCTCCCCTTTCTAGAATACAAATCAGTTCCATATATGCGTTGGTTGATGTGTTTTCCTCCAACCTATCCTCCTCTTTTAATGTTGATGTAGATGCTCCTGCATCATAATCCTCTGGAAAAACAATTCATGGACTCCTGTCCATGAGCTCCTGCACTATATTCTACTCATGCACTTCTGAACTCACTCTGTCCCAAATCTCTTAATTATGATATTCCCCTTGGCTTCATTCCATACACCACCTGGAATGGACTTCTTCCAGTGCTCCTATTTGGTGAGTCCTTGTATGCAAATTCTTCTTGTGGCATCATCTAATCCCATTGACTATTATTCTCAATGACCACATTCCTCAACAAATTCCCTAAACTTCTGCTCACCACCTCAATTTTCCCATCTGTCTAAGGATGATATGTTGAACTGAAGGACATATTTGTCCCCATATTCTTCAACAATGTTCTCCAAAAGTGTCCTACAAACTATGTGTCTCTATCTGAGACAATGCTCCTGGGCAATCCATGTAGTCTCACAACTTCTTTGAAAAACAGATTTATTATATGAGTAGCATCATTGTTTTTTTGGCATGGTATGAAATGTGCCATCTTCAAGAACCTGTCCACCGCAACAAATAAGGAATCATTCCCCCTCTAGGTGCTTGGTAATCCCAATACAAAATCCATGTTGATAGCATCCCAAGGCATGTCTAGAATAGGAAATGGTTGATAAAGACCAGTATTTTTTTGCCTTCCTTTTGCATATTGGAAAATTCTACATTTGTTCACAAATTTCTTCACTTCAGATCTTATACCTGGCCAATAGTATGAGGAATTCAACTCTGCATATGTTTTTTCATGGCCAAAATGTCCTGCTAGACCTCTATTATCACATACAGTTGTCAAGGGTAGCAGGTTTCCCAAGTTCGTGGCCTACGCAAGAAGCGTCAAAGTGTCGCACTTAGAGCGGTTTGATATGGACTCAAATCAAGTGAGAGAGAAAGATCAGTTTTCAACGGTGAATATCCACCAAACATATCCTATCAACGACCATCGGACGATCAGGATCATAGAGTTACACAAAGTATAGCGTCAAATAGAGTTATGAAATCACGAGGCCCATCCTAGTCGTTGATCCTAGGAAGGACACATGTCACAAGATTACAATTTTGTTGACTCGCAGAATGGAGTAGTCAAAGGGCAGAGTCGTGTAGACTCATGAAACACAAAGTCGTGAAATGATCTGGGTCGTTTATTTCAGAAAGACACATGGTGCAAGATCATCACGGAGAAAGTCGTTTTGAAAAATCTCAAGTGAGAAATGTTGATAGCCGAATTCCCAAAATGTCGATGGCCCAAGGTCCTGAAATGTCGATATTCATATGGGTCGTCATATCAAAGGGGACGCGTGGCGCCTGATCCAAGAGATCATGATTTCGCAACTAATGGGTTTGATCATGGAGCATAACATGAGTTCACAAAATGCAAAATCGCGACGTGCCTGGGAGTTGGGCCCATGATCACAGCCCGCAGTCATATGGAAGTAGGGCCATAAAGAAAGGGAAAGTAGTTGTCGAGCAATGGGTGGAAGATATTGTTTGAGAAAATGATTGTGGCCTTCAAATCCAAAGTAAATTTGACAATCGATCTAGATGGGTCGTTTCACAGGATCAAGCATCGAAATATTTGAAATCAAGGGGAGTGAAGACTCTCAAAATGTGAGGTCCTAAAATTTCATATGGGGAATGCATAAGGTCATAACTCAATGTCCCCCCATCAATGGATTTTCCTGAAAATCCCATACTGATCTGATATTGCAGCTTGACAGAAGAAAATGCAGTCGTTGAGCCTTGAATGCAATGACAAGATCAGTGGCCATAGTTCATTGTGGGGACGCAACATGCCCAGGGGATAATTTTCTTGAGAGGTCCCACAATGGAATTCATGGTATAGGGAATGTGTTATGTGGCGAAGTATAGTGAATTTCTGGACCAAAAGAAGTTTGAACCTAAACCACCTCCGAGCGGCCCCCCAATTGCATGTTTATATGGCATCCTATCTGAGAGCAGAAAGTGGTCACGCCCCTGAGCATTAAAGTCTCATCCAATCTCCAAGGAAAAGAATTTAATGGAAGGTAGGTTGGTGGTTGAAACATTGTCTCACCCTATAAATGGAAGGCATGGAAGGCTTGACCATGGGAACTGAACTATCAACCCCTGGTACCCCTGCGAGCAGATTTCCCTGCAGAACCATGTTGATCCAAGATCGCGTCTGACAAAAGAATGCAAGTGCAGATTGATAGAAGAAGGTGCAGATGCAAAGTTTTGAATGTAATAGCCAGGTCATGTCTCTCATTACAGTGAATTGTTCTAAGTATAAAAACTTGATTTTGATATCTTGTTATGGTCGATGGTAGAGAAAAGCTCCCGTATTGTAAAGTTTTAATGAAGCTTTTGGTTCTCTGGTTATGTGTTGTGATCTGATATTTCTTGTTTAATGACAGTCATCTTTCTTACTCCCTCTTTTTTTCCTCTGACACTGAAATATTTCATGAT
Organism: Picea glauca; assembly: GCA_000966675.3. Taxonomy (NCBI): domain Eukaryota; kingdom Viridiplantae; phylum Streptophyta; class Pinopsida; order Pinales; family Pinaceae; genus Picea; species Picea glauca. The sequence continues at coordinate 169,125 of JZKD02S1623788.1, read as the reverse complement.
TGAATGATTCACATGAATTATTGTGACTATATTATGATGAATGTTCGATTATAGTGTTGTAATAATTCCTTTCAGTTTCTTTGAGATTTGAATTCAAGAAGATCTTGTGTTTAAGTTTTTCCTCTTTGGGATGCTAGAAGACCTAATGTCTATGGCAAACCTCTACACTCTCCTCACCAAAGTATTCCCTCTACTCACCCTTACTCCAAATTACTGATCGAAGTTGATTCCAGACCTTAATTGCTTATGCATGCTAGTCCAGTTTTTTGAGTTAAAACGATATCATCTCAAGACTGTGCCCATTTGGCCTCTTTAAAAACCAACCTGTGACATAAAACTATGATGGGTATTGGGCTTACCTTCGACGCAATCCGGAGGTGACTTCTAGTGATAACATTTATGGCATCGCTATCGGGGACGAATTGAATATTTTCCCTGGGTAAAATGACAATGAACTTCTGATTCTAAAGATGCATCAAAAATCAGAACCTTTGATGATTTCCCTTACACCTAGTGACTCCATTGTCTCAAATCCACTATTTCAGTGTGGTTTCTTCTAGCTACACCTGGTAGCCCTTGGGATAACACAATGATCAAATCTGGTTTTTTATGGTGTGACATTCCTACTTCATATCATTCACCTGGTGACTCCATGGTTAAAGGATAAACTGGTGACTCCACTGGTTCGAGATGAAAAAAATCCTGGCTCGGAGGTTTTCTCCTTTTAATCTTTCTGTTGTTCCTATTTTTCCTTATGTTGTCCCTACTATGGATGAATGGGGTGATTATTTTCCCATATTTAGAGAACGTAAAGAGGACAACCTTGGTTGACATCTCCAGGAGTTTTCTGAACTCATGCATCAGTGGGAGATACATCATGAGGATGTTTTAATGAATATGTTCATGTTCTCATTGGATGGGGATGCTCGTGAGTCGTATCAATCCTTGCCCCCTGCTAGCATCTCCTCCCTGGAACAGTTTCATGCAACCTTTAATAAGCATTCTCAAAGGTATTATTCCTCTGAGTTAATCTGTCATAATTTTTTTGAGGAATGTGAAGGCCATGATCAAGATATGGTTGTGTCTAATGAAGGCTATGAGGATGCGTACCATGAGGAAGATGAAGATTATTTGGGCGAAGTAATGGAGCTGGTAAAATCTCTCTCTTCCAAACTAGAAAGGTTGGAATCTGAAGAAAGTGCAAAGGATTTTCCAGTCCTTGAGGCAGATGTTCTTGGCAGTGCTACGGAGGATGATAGTGAATATTTCATAGTTGTAGAGGCCTTGCATTTTGTTCCTAAGGTGCATGTTGTCCCTAGCTTTGATGATTATTCGGATGAAGATCAGCAGAGTCCCACATCGCAGTTTGCTAACCAAAGGAGTAATCGGCCTGTATATGATAGCTACAAATTAGATTCCAAGATGGATATGTAGGATTTCCAAGAGCATACAACAGAGCCTTATCCTCTATTCGTTAAGGAAAATAATTGTGAAGAAATTTGTAACACCTTGTTTCCCCCAGTCTGTAAAAATAACTCTACTGGCCAAGTATTTTGGCAAACTCATAAATGTGAATGTGTGATGTGAATGGACCTTGTGAAAAAGTTCGATGAATGTAAACAATATTATGAATATATATATTGCAGGACTGCTGAGAGGGGGTGTTCTTAAAAAGAGACCACGATCGCTGAAAAAAGGTGGTGGAAGGCACTTGGAATGGTGGCATTAAATTCCACCAAAACCAATACCGTATTTGGACTTCACTGGCTCGGAGAACCAAGAGCGGCTCGTTGGCCCCAAATTAAATCACTCTCCAGGTTGGTAGGTAAATGGCTCCTCATGAGTAATGAGGGATGGGGGTGAACCACCCATCCATAGAGTCCTCAGACCTGACCACCGCGAGGAAGATCATGCCACACACAACCTCGTTGAAAAGAGAAAAGGTAGGAAGAGTGTGCGATCAAGGGGGGCAGACACGAGGGAAAGAGGAAAAGAACTCTGGAATATACGAGTGAGTGATAGCAGAGAAGAAGGAGAGTAACCTTCGTTCTCGGTCATTGGCGAACAGAGACTCAGTCTCACAGCATCGTGGCCTCAGCTCGGGGGTGGCTAGTGGTAAATCCATTGGGAGTCGCTAAGCCTACGGTTGGGTGGAAACGAGAACCCCTCTCAGCAGTTGCATCACCTGGTGTTTTTCTGATAAGTATTATAACTTGTATCTTGAAATTTATATGCTGACATGTATGTTCGTAGTCTGTGCAATTATGAATGATTTCAGTATAAGACTGTTTGCATGGTGTTTTGATCAGAAATGATGGCTGCATGTTTTTATTGGAAAGACCACATATGGATTATGTATATATATATATATATGATGAACTAATACAGATTCTCAAGTCTGCTCTCAAGAGATTTGTTCCTGTGTTGTCCTACCTGATGCCTTGAATAGACTTCCTCACGAAGGCACCCTTTTGAGACCACTTCCTTACCTTCGAGAAGACCTTCCATTATGGTCTTCAAAACCTAGTGTAAATTACCTGAGGACCTGAAGGAGGATGTTATAGTTTAATTCTTAAACTCTTGCATGAGGGAGAATGGTCCTTGTAGATCCCAACATTTCGGCATTTCAGTACTCAGAATACCCAAGGGCGAGTTCCCTTGCACTCGCAAGTCTTGAAACCCCGACTTGTGAATTCCCGAATTATTAGCGTGGGGGTAAATTAAGAGTTTTCGAAGTTTCGGCACCTGGAGTATCTAGGTGCGAGTTTTCTTGCAATCGCGAGTCCCGAAACCCTGACCCACGAAATCCTGAAATGGCATTGTGTGGATAAGTATCGACTGATGGATGAGATTATGTCGAAAGATCTGCGGTCAGTCACAACTATTAGATTGGAGGAAGAAATGAGGGCGTTAAATTCCTCAACCTCTTCCTTTTATCTTCGTGAGTAGCGAAGAAATCGGACCATAGATCCAAAGGTCCATGAGAGTACCTGAACTGTTCATTCATAAGGACACGTGGATGTCAGTAAGCGTTTCGGCATTTTGGCACCTGGGGAATCAAAGGGAAAGAACCCTAGTCATTGCGAGTCACGAAATCCTGACATTCGAAACCCTGAAATCATTTAAAGTGTGGATAAGTATCGATTGGCAGACGAGATTTTGTCGAAATATCTGCGATCAGTCACGACCGTTATATTGGAGGAAGAAACGAGGGCATTAAATTCCTCAACCTCTTCCTTTTATCTTCATGAGTAGCGAAGAAATCAGACCATAGATCCAAAGGTCCATGAGAGTACCTGAACCATTCATTCATAAGGACACATGGCGATCGGTAAGCGTTTCGACACTCGGGGAATAAAAGGGTAAGAACCCTGGTCATCGCGAGTCGCGAAATCATGTAATCATTTAAAGTGTGGATAAGTATCGATTGGTGGATGAGATTCTGTCAGAATATCTGCGGTCATTCATGACCATTAGATTGGAGGAAGAAATGAGGGTGTTAAATGCCTCAACCTCTTTCTTTTATCTTCGTGAGTAGCGAAGAAATCGGGACCATAGATCCCCAAGGTCCGTGGGAGTATCTGGACCATCCTTTTATAGGGACACGTGGCTGTCGATGGGCGTTTTAGCACCCGGGAAACCAAAGGGAAAGAACCCTTGTCTTCGCAAGTCGTGAAATCCCAGTAAACGAAACCCCGAATCGGTTTAAGTGTGACTCAGTTTGAGAAAGTCGTGATTTGATCATGACCGTTGATCATCCTGAAAAGATCATAATGGTTTATCATTGTTAAAGGTCACAGTCATCCATCGAAGGAGACTCATGGTGAGTGGTCAGAGTTCGGGGAAATCTCTGAAATCCCGTGGACCGTTGGATCCAAATCCAAGAGGATCGTTGATCTCCTACACGAATCCCCATATCGGGATTCAGGGATTGGAGTGACAAGAGTTTTGGAGTTGTTGCATCGTGAACTCCCGGTTCATGAAACTCTGAAAATATCCGAACCGTTGGATCCAAAACATCGAGAGTTGTTGGATCTCATACAAGAACTCGAGTATCGGGTTTCGGGGTTTGAAGCGTTGAAAGACTTGACTCTCTTTCATTTCGAACTCCTGATTTATGAAGTCCCGATATGGCCAAGACCATCGAATCAAGGGGGGAGACTCACAACTGTCGATCTCCTCGAAGGTAATATTTTCAGGTTTCGAGGTTTGCAAAGTCGAAAGACTCGACTTGTTTGTATCGTTGAGTCACGAAATGCGAAAAGGTGCCTAGTTGTTTGGCCTGTGGTCATAACCAACGATCACATGGAGGTGGAAAAGGGAATATCTAGCCTGTGCTAAGCCCTCGTAGGATTTCAGGGATTCTGTCCCTCAAGAAGAGGCGAAAAATTTATTATGTCGTAGTGTCTATGTTACAAATTGGTATCAGAGCATGGTTATAACACTTGGCCTGCTTGGGCTCATGAACGAGTTGCGCAGAAGCTCCATTTGAAACACTCCTAAAAGGAGTAACCCCCTTTCTTAACCTTCCTAATCAAAAGACAAATTTAAGAATGAAGACTCCTATTGTGTGTGTGTACATGAGAAAGAAAAAAAAAAAATTATGCGCGGGTTATGAATGTATCTAAAATATTGACTAACAACCAGCGTTTGTCTTTTGTGCCCAAGCAGACGATCAGCTGCGGGAAACTATAGACGCATAGAATGGTGACTCACCAAGAGGTGGGAGAGGGCTCCCACAACCAAGACGAAGAGTCTGATGAAAGGAGGGCAATAGGGAGCCCTCCAGATCTAGCTGAAACTGTGAGGATCCTCATGGTCGAATTACAAAGCTGTAAGGCTGACAATGAGAGAATGATGAAAGAATAAGAAAAGCAAACATAAATTAACGGAGTTTTACTACAGAGCTTATCCAACCTACAAATACAAATACAACATGAACCTAAGACACAAAAACATGGTCATATCAGTGGCCACACTGAGAGGAGCACCTCAAAAAAGGTCCACCCCAGAGGTAAAGGACAAGCGGCGGACGATTCCTTTGAGAAGGAAGCGAGCGATTCAGAGGGCTCTTCTAGCAGCAGAACTAGTTCCTATTCCTAAAGGAAACAGAAGAATAAAAATCCTTCCAAAGTTTGTAAATTCGAAGAATTCATAAAAGCTAAACCACCCTCCTTCAACGGTGAAATAAAGAAGGGAGAGGAAGCAGAGGCCTGGCTGCTTGGAATAAAGAAATATTTCAGAGTCCATGACTTTTCAGAAAATTTGAAGGCTCGAGTGGCCACCTTCAACTTGAATAGAAAGGCTTCCATTTGGTGGGAAGACCTTAAGAATGTGAAAGGGGTTCGCGAAGAGGACCTGTCCTGGAAACAATTTGAGAAATACTTCTGGAAGAAGTATTTGTCGGAAAAATATTTCGACGAAAAGACTAAGGAGTTTTATGAACTCAAACTGGGACAACTCACTATAGAATAATATTTCAACAAATTCCTTGATTTGTTGAGGTATGTACCCTATATCAAGGTGGAAAAGGAAAAGGTGCAACGCTTCATCAGTGGACTACCTAAGGACTATCGAAATAGAATTGAATTTGATGAGCCAAAAACTCTAGAAGGCACTATTTGAAAGGCAACCTATTGTCATTAACAATTTGGACATCGAGCAGAACCTCGCGAAGGATGGAAACAGAAGCATAGTTCAATATTTCAGAAAAAGGGGATTAAATTCCCAGGATTTAAGAACTATAAGAAGAATCCAAGAATGAGCTTCATATCCCGGAGTGTGCACCAGCAGAATTTTCCCTCCTTGAGCGGAAATAAAACTTTTGGACCCATATCAATGAAGACTGATAACCCAAAGAGAGAACCTTTGAAATGTTGGGGTTGCGGGGAAGAACATCTATTGAGATATTGTCCACACCGACAATAGAATAGTCGAAGGATTTATAACATTCAGGAAGTTGCCACTGTCAATGATGTGGCCATGAGTGTGCCGCAAATTTATGCAGCCTTGGATAATAACTAGGCTGACCACCAAGCTTCAGTGGTGGAAATGGAAGGTATGATTTCCAACCATCTAGTGTCTATTTTGATTAACCCTGGTTAAAATTTGAGTTATATAGCCCCTAAATTTGTTGATAAGTGTAAACTACAGCCACAAAAACATACCAAGCCATGGTTGGTACAGTTAGCCACTGGCACCAAAAGAAGGGTAGCAGAGGTTATACCAGTCTGCCAATTGATGTTGGGTAAATTCCCCGCCCAAGAAACCCTTAACTTAATACCCCTGGGATCGTATGATCTGTTGATTTGTATGGACTGGCTAGCCACCCATAAAGCCAGATTGGACTGTTACCATAAAACCTTAGAATGTGTAAGTAAAGAAGGGAAAAAGATAACCCTTCAAGGGATTTGAAAACCTGTCTCAGTAAGACAAATATCAGCTCTGCAAATGAGAAAGTATTGTTGAAAGGGATGTCCCCTATATGCAATACAGGTGTTGAAAACAATCGAAGGTGACAAACCAAGCCCCGACGATCACCCTATCCTGAGAGAATATAGAGATGTGTTTCCAGAAGAGGTACCGGGTCTACCTCTTAGAAGAGACATAGACTTCTCGATAGAACTTGCACCAGGAGTGGTGTCGGTGTCTAGGACACCCTACCAAATGAGCACACCCGAGTTAGTTGAACACAATTTGCAATTAAAAGAAATGATGAATAAGGGCTATATCTAGCCCAGTGTGTCTCCATGGGGAGCACCAGTCCTGTTTGTGAAAAAGAAGTACGGTACCCTTAGATTGTGTATAGATTATAGGCAACTCAATAAGGTAACCATAAAGAACAAGTACCCCTTTCCCAAGATCGATGACTTGTTCGATCAATTGGGGGGTGCGTCTATTTTCTCAAAGATTGACTTGAGTTCAGGATACCATCAAGTCTGAATTAAGGGTGAAGACATCCATAAAATTTCCTTTCGAACATGGTATGGTCACTATGAGTTCATGGTAGTGCCATTTGGGTTAACCAATGCCCCTACCACTTTTATGTTCTTGATGAACAATGTACTCAACAAATTCCTAGACAAATTTGTGCTATTTTTTATTGACGATATATTAATTTACCCCAAGAATAGAGAAGAGCATGAAGATCATCTTAGGCTTGTGTTGCAAGTGCTGAGAGAACATTATCTCTATGCCAAATTCAGAAAATGTGAATTCTTCCAGAAGAAAATACATTACTTAGGCCATGTTCTATCCGAAGAAGGAGTAGCAGTAGACCCTGATAAAATCAGGTCTATCATGGAATGGCCTACCCCAAAGGATGGTTCGGATATCATATCCTTTATGGGATTAGAAGGATATTATAGGATATTTATAAAAGGATTCTCCAAGATTGGTTGTCCAATCACTGCCCTCCAGAAGAAGGGGATAAAATTCATGTGGAAACAGAAATGTGAAGAAAGATTTCAAACCCTGAAACATCTACTGACCCATGCACCCATGTTGAAGATCGCCGATCCCGAAGCTGACTTCCTCGTGTGTACAGATGCCTGTAAGGAAGGGCTCAGAGGAGTCCTTATGCAAGGAGGAAGTGTGGTCTGCTATGAATCCCGAAAATTGAATGAGCACGAAGTCAACTATGTGACCCATGATCTAGAGATGGCTGCCATAGTGCATGCCTTGAAGATGTGGAGGCATTACCTCCTGGGAAGAAAATTTGTACTTATGACAGATCACTGTGGATTGCGATATATGTTTGATCAACCAAATCTCAATGCTAGACAAGCTAGGTGGATGGCCCTCCTTAGTGAATTTGATTTTGAAATCAAAGATATTAAAGGAAAAGAAAATCGGGTGGCTGATGCCCTTAGCCGAAGTATGAAAACAATTCACCTGGCCGCGGTGAGTACCTGCGAGATGGATGTCAAAGAAAGAGTTAGAAATGCATAAGGAACATATCCATTCTTCCAGAACGTGACCTTGTACTTGCAGCAAGAACCCACAGGGATAAAGTATGGAGACTACCAGATGATGGAAGAAGGTCTGCTCACTTACCAAAGCAGATTGTACATTCCAGATTGTGACGACTTGAAGAGGTTCATACTGGATGAACTACATAAAAGACCCTATTCTAGTCATCTAGGATACCAGAAAATGATCACGGCCACTAGGAGACAATTCTATTGGCCTGGATTGAAGAAAGACATAGCCAAGTACCTAGCCAAATGCATAGAATTCCAACAAGTAAAAGTAGAACACCGACACCCAGCGAGATTATTACAACCCCTACCAATCCCAGAATGGAAATGGGAAACCATCTCCATGGATTTCATCGTCGTATTACCAACCTCGATCAAACATAATGACGCCATCATGGTAGTGGTGGATAAATTGAGCAAGTCTGCTCATTTCATCCCCATCAAATCGACTTGTAAGTCAATAGATATCGCCCAGGTATTCATGAAGGAGATATTCAGACTACATGGCATTCCAAAAGAGATTGTGTCTGACAGAGACACGAAGTTCACTTCCAACTTTTGGAAATCACTGATGGTTGGTTTAGAGACCAAGTTGTTGTTTAGCACCGCCTATCACCCTCAAACCAACAGACAGATCAAAAGAGTGAACCAAATACTTGAAGACATGTTAAGAATGCATGTAATGCATCAACCCAAAAAATGGGAAGACTACCTACCACTGGTGGAATTCGCCTACAACAACGGCTACCAAGAATCCTTAAAGATGAGCCCCTTCGAAGTCCTCTATGGTAGGCCGTGTAACACTCCAGTCAGCTGGAGTAATCCCGTAAACGAGATTTCTTTTGGACCTGACATGTTGAAAGAAATGGAACAGAAAGTGACTCAGATAAAACAAAACCTGAAGGTCGCTCAGAACCGACAGAAAATTTATGCCGACCAAAAGAGAACTCCAAGAGAGTTCAAAGAGGGAGATTATGTATATCTCAGAGTTAGGCCCAGGAAGAGTTCTCTGAAAATGGGTGCATGTGCCAAGTTGGCACCTCGGTATTGTGGACCCTTTGAGGTTATATATAGAGTAGGACCTATAGCCTATAGGCTAGCACTTCCTCCCACAGTAAAAGCACATAATGTTTTCCATGTTTCATTATTGAAGAAATATGTACATGATGCTAATCATATAATTGATTGGTCTGTGATCCAGGTGGAACCGGAGGGAAAATTTCTACCAGAACCTCAATGCATACTAGATAGAAAGGAAACCCCACTCTGAAACTGAACCATTGCATAGGTCAAGGTGCAGTGGAAACATTTTGGCCCAGATGAGGCTACATGGGAAATGGAGGATGCCATGAAACGGGCATATCCGATTTTGTTTACATCCATACATGCATGTCAAGTTGACAGATAGAACATCGAGGACGATGTTCCTTTAAGGGGGAGGGAATTGTAACACCTTGTTTCCCCCAGTCTGTAAAAATAACTATACTAGCCAATTATTGTGGCAAACTCAGAAATGTGAATGTGTGATGTGAATCGACCTTGTGAAAAAGGTCAATGAATGTAAACAATATTATGAATATATATATATATATATATATATATAGATATATATAGATATATATATATTAAAGGACTGCGGAGAAGGGGGGTGCTGAAAAAGAGACCACGATAGCTGAAGAAAGGTGGTGGAAGGCACCTGGAATGGTGGTGTTAACTTCCACCGAAACCAATACCGTATTTGGACTTCACTAGCCCGAAGAACCAAGAGTGGCTCGCTGACCCCAAATTAAATCACTTGCCAGGTTGGTAGGTAAATGGCTCCTCATGAGTAATGAGGGATAGGGGTGAACCACCCATTCGTAGAGTCCTCAAACCTGACCACCATGAGGAAGATCATGCCACATGCAACCTCGCCGAAAAGAGAAAAGGCAGGAAGAGTGTGCGATCAAGGGGGGCAGACGCGAGGGAAAGAGGAAAAGAACTCTGGAAAATACAAAGTGAGTGATAGCAAAGAAGAAGGAGAGTAACCTTCATTCTCGATCACTAGCGAACAGAGACTCAGTCTCGCAGCATCGTGGTCTCATCTCGGAGGTGGCTAGTAGTAAATTTGTTCGGAGTCGTTGAGCCTACGGTTGGGTGGAAACGAGCACCCCTCTCAGGAGTTGCATCACCTGGTGTTTTTCTGATAAGTATTATAACTTATATCTTGACATTTATATGCTGACATGTATGTTCATAGTCTGTGCAATTATGAATGGTTTCAGTATAAGACTGTCTGCATGGTGTTTTGATCAGAAATTATGGCTGCATGTTTTTATTGGAAAGACCACGTATGGCTTATGTATATATATCTATATATATATATATATATATATGATGAACTAATACAGATTCTCAAGTCTGCTCTCGGGAGATTTGTTCTTGTGTTGTCCTACCTGATGCCTTGAATAGACTTCCTTACAAAGGCACCCTTTCAAGACCACTTGCTTACCTTCGAGAAGACCTTCCAGTTTGGTCTTCAAAACTTGGTGTAAATTACCTGAGGACCCGAAGGAGGATGTTATAGTTTAAGTCTTAAAATCTTGCACAAGGGAGAATGGTCCTCGTAGATCCCAACATTTCGGTACTCGAAATACCCAAGGGCGAGTTCCCTTGCACTCGCAAGTCCCGAAACCCCGACTTGCGAAATATTGAATTATTAGCGTGGGGGTAAATTCAGAGTTTTCGGAGTTTTGAAACCCGAAGTATCTAGGTGCGAGTTTTCTTGCACTCGCGAGTCCCAAAACCCCGACCCGCGAAATCCCAAAATGGCAGCGTGTGGATAAGTATCGACTGACGGATGATATTTTGTCGGAAGATCTGCGGTCAATCGCGACCGTTAGATTGGAGGAAGAAACGAGGGTGTTAAATGCCTCAACCTCTTCCTTTTATCTTCGTGAGTAGCGAAGAAATTGGACCATAGATCCAAAGGTCCATGAGAGTACCTGAACCATTCATTCATAAGGACACATGGTGTTCAGTAAGTGTTTCGGTGTTTCAGCACTCAGGGAATCAAAGGGAAAGAACCCTGGTCATCACGAGTCGCAAAATCGTGACATCCGAAACCCCGAAATCGTTTAAAGTGTGAATAAGTATCAATTGGCAGATGAGATTCTGTCGGAAGATCTATGGTCAGTCATGAATGTTAGATTGGAGGAAGAAACAAGGGTGTTAAATGCCTCAACCTCTTCCTTTTATCTTCGTGAGTAGCGAAGAAATCGGACCATAGATCCAAAGGTTCGTGAGAGTACCTGAACCATTCATTCATAAGGACATGTGGCGGTCGGTAAGCATTTTGGCACATGGGGAGTCAAAGGGAAAGAACCCTGGTCATTGTGAGTCATGAAATCCTGACATCCAAAACCCCAAAATTGTTTAAAGTGTGGATAAGTATCGATTGGCGGATGAGATTCTGTCGAAAGATCTGCGGTCAGTCACGACCGTTAGATTAGAGGAAGAAACGAGAGCGTTAAATGCCTCAACCTCTTTCTTTTATCTTTGTGAGTAGAGAAGAAATCAGGACCGTAGATCCCCAAGGTCTATGGGAGTATCTGGCCATCCTTTTATAGGGACACGTGGTTGTCGGTCAGCGTTTCAGCACCCGGGAAACCAAAGGGCAAGAACCCTTGTCTTCGCAAGTCGTGAAATCCTGGTAAACGAAACCCCGAATTAGTTTAAGTGTGACTAAGTTTGAGAAATATGGGATTTGATCATGACCATTGATCATCCTGAAAATATCATAACGGTTGATCATGGTTAAAGGTCACAGTCATCCATCGGAGGAGACTCATGGTGAGTGGTCAGAGTTCGGGGAAAGCTCTTAAATCTCGTGGACCGTTGGATCCAAATCCTCGAGGATCATTGATCTCCTACATGAATCCCCATATCGAGATTCAGGGATTAGAGTGACAAGAGTTTTGGATTCATTGCATCGTGAACTCCTGGTTCACGAAACTCCGAAAAGATCCGAACTGTTGGATCCAAAACGTCGAGAGTCGTTGGATCTCATACAAGAACTCGAGTATCGGGTTTTGGTGTTTGAAGCATCGAAAGACTTGACTCTCTTGCATTTTGAACTCTTGATTTCTAAAGTCCTGATACGGCCAGGACCGTCGGATCAAGGGGGGGGACTCGCAGCTGTTGATCTCCTCGAAGGTAAGATTTTTAGGTTTTGGGGTTTGCAGAGTCGAAAGACTCGACTCGCTTGTATCGTTGAGTCATGAAATGCAAAAAGTAACCTAGTTGTTTGGCCTGTGGTCATAACCAACGATCACATAGAGGTGGAAAAGGGAAGAGCTAGCCTGTGCTAAGCCCCTGTAGGACTTTGGGGATTCTGTCCCTCGAGAAGAGGCGAAAAATTTATTATGTCGTAGTGGGTGTGTTACAAAATCATCCATCCTAAGCAACGTGATGAAGAACCAGAGGAGCAGTAGAAGGGGTCATTTATCTCCTATCCAGAGCCTCTCAGTGAGAAACCATCATCTAGGAGCAGTCAGACTACATCAACCTCTCACCCACCTATGCTTTCCAAAGACATCCAACAATGTGTGACAAGCTATGTAGCAGAGAAGGCTGCTTGTTACCAATTTTCTAGAGTTTGTCGCTTGGCCTATGAACCTATGAAGGAATACATCGAGTTTTCTTTCCTTCATGTTTGGGAGCCACCCAGCTTTATCTTGACCTCAACATTAGGAGGAAAGATGAAGAATCTAATCATTTTGTTGTCACGATTGCATTATCTGCTATAAATCACGGACAGAGTGAAGGAGCTTCCAGTTAGGAAGTTACTTGAATGGCTATGGTGGAAATTTGATTTCATCTAGCACTGTGTAAAAATTAATTAGTTTAGGACTGTACATAAATAAGCTCCTTGGAGTGTGTGTATTTATTTTGTTTTTACTTATCGGCCTATATTTTGCAGTAGGATGTTTTGAGATCGACTCCATAGCCCAATGCATAAGGCGACTAGAACTTCTTTTTCTTGGTAGCTCGTAGGGAGCATGCCATTCCCTGTGGAGCCAAATGTTATCACATATAGTTGTCAAGGGCAGCAAATTTCCCAAGTTTGTGGTCTGCGTAAAAAGCATCAAAGCACTGCACTTAGAGTGTTCTGATATGGACACAAATCAAGTGAGCGAGCAAGATTAGTTTTCAATGGCAGATATGCACCAGGAAGATCGGATCAATGACCATCGACCGATTAGGATCATAGAGTTACATGAAGTATAGCATCAGACAGAGTTCTGAAATCGCGAAGCCCATCCTAGTCCTTGATCCTGGGAAGGACACGTGGTGCAAGATTAGCATTCCGCTAACTTGCAGAATGGACCAGTCAAAGGGCAAAGTCATGTGGACTCGTGAAATGTGAAGTCGCGAAATGATCTGGGCTATATATTTTAGAAATACACGTGGCACCGGATCAACACAGATAAAGTCATTTCGAAAAATCTCAAGTGAGAAATGTCGATAACCGAGGTTCCGAAATGTCAATGGCCCGAGGTCCTGAAATGTCGATATTCATATGGGCTCTCCAATCAAAGGGGACATGTGGCACCTGATCTAAGAGATCATTATTTTGTGACTCGAAGGTTTGAGCATGGAGCACAACATGAGTTCATGAAACTTGAAACCGCGACGCGCATGGGAGTTGGGCCCATGATCACATCCCAAGGTCATATGGAAGCAGGGCCATAAAGAAAGGGAAAGAGCCTGTCGAGAAATGAGCAACTGATATTGTTTGAGGAAATGATCATGGTCATCAAATCCAAAGTAAATCTAACTGTCGATCTAGATGGATCGTTTTGCAGGATCAAGCATCAAAATAATTGAAATCAAGGGCAGTGAAGCCTCCAAAAATGAAAGATTCTGAAATTTCATATGGGGAATGTGTAAGTTCATAACCCAAGGTCCCCCTGTCAATGAATTTTCCTATGAAACCCATACTTATCTGATCTTGTAGCTTGAGAGAAGAAAATGCAGATGTTGAGCCTTAAATGCAGTGACCAAATCAACGGCCACAGTTCATTGCAGGGATGCAACATGCTCGGGCGATAATTTTATTGAGTGGTTGATCCATGTGGATATCAGTGGCCACTCACCTTTTTCGACTGGATCAAAACAGTTTTCTGACAATTTTGGCAATTTACTATTTTTAGCAGGTTTTAACTTCCGGGGCCATTTTGAGGGCCTAAATGAAAGTTTTTCGATATTGAGGTTCCAAATGTTATCCAAAGGCATGATTGAGCCCCCAAAATGAATCTCCTCGATGATACCTTTCCAATGAGCTATCATACACCTAAAACGAAGATCGTATGCAAAAGTTACTACCCCGAGAAGTTGATGTACTAACTTACCCAAACGGGGCCCACATGACTTTTGGCGCTTCATCTCCTAGGGTTAGGTTTTTGGATGTCTGGGGTTTTTTGCATTCCTATTTATTGTAAATATTCCTTTAGAGCCTCATTGTAATCATCTTCTTGTGAATGCAAGTAGCCGTCACATCTCTTCTCAGAGATAAGCTGCCACCATTCTAGCGAGTCTTTCACTCTATATTTTTACAGCCTCTGTACATTTCTTTCATTAATAGAAATCGTGTATTACTGTATCTTTGTGTTTATGGTTTCATATCTGATATATTTATGTTATATTAATGGATATACGTGATATCTCTGTACATTTCTTTATTATATCTCCACTCTCATTTCGTGTCGAAAATACTCTAGATCAATGGTATCAAAGCAAGCTACTCTTGATCATTTTTTCAATGCATGTCCCTGACGAGGTCTGAGTATGGCAAGTTGGGTCTCAATCTTGTATCTCTTGAAGACAATCACTCTCACACACCCAAGAAACCCTCAATGGTGGAAGAAAAGAAAAATGACGAAGCAGATGATCCTATCAATCTGTTGCTTGAGCAAGCTCTCACGCGATAGAGGGACGAAATGATGGAGAATTTTGCCCACGTCCTTAAATGCTTGCCGATAGCATCAGGTTCATCTTCATCAAGTGAACACTTTGGAGGAACCTCACCTTTCAAGTTACAAGTTAATTTTTATATTCTTGTATTTGAAGGACAGATAGATGCAGAAGCCCTAGAAAAATGGTTAACTCTGCTAGAAGGTTATTTCTCTATTCACAATTTTTCCGATAAAGAAAATATCACCTTCGCACTCCTTAAAGCTCTCCCTCATGTCAAACATTGGTGGGAAACTTACTGGGAGCAAAGTTCCATAGAGGAGTCTAGAATATATGGGGTCGATCCCACTTGGGATTTTTTTGTGGATGCGGTAAAGGAATAGTATTACCCTGTTGGCAACTATGAGGACCAATACATGAGATGGACCGCACTGCGGCAAGAGAGGGGGCAAGCAGTTTCGAAGTTCACAATACCTTCCATACCTTGTGCACCAAGCTGGGTATCAAAGACTCCGAGTGACATTTGGTTCTGAAATACCGTGGGGCTCTACATAGATACATCCAGACTGAAATGGATTTTCTGTACATCTCATCACTCGGTGCTCCTTATCGATATGTTGTTAAAATTGAGCAGAAATGTAAGCACCAGAACAAACGAGAATTTGGGTTTGCAAATCCGCAACAACCAAAGTATGAAAAAGATGACCCTAACAAATAATATCCCAAAAACCAGTCCAAGACACAGGAAAATAAGGGTCGTGGGAAGATAAAGAAGGACACCGGAAAATGGTGTGATTTCCACAAAATCCCCTGGCACAACACCAATGAATGTTGCTCAAAACAGTCATTGATGGCCAAAATCAAAGACAAGGAGCCAAACCCTGATTCAGAATCTGATTTTGAAAATACTGGTAAAGGACAGATCATTGATGTAGACCCCACTACTATTGTCGTAACTGCAACAATTCAACCAGAAGAACCAACAAATCTTGAAGAGGGGGAGTGCCTTTTTCATTCACATATGTGGGTGAAGGGGACCCCGCTGCATTTTATTGTTGATAGCGGAAGCCAGAAAAAACGCATCTCAGTAGAGGTCATCAAACAGTTGGGATTGTCGACAACACCACACCCGCAGCCATACAGCATCGGGTGGCTTTGGCAAGGATGAGATCTTCGTGTTAGCAAATAGTGTCGATTGTCATACGGCATCCAACCCTTTAAGGATGAGGTATTATGTGATGTTTCCCCACGGGATGTCTATGATGTTCTCTTGGGCCAACCATATATGTGGAGACGCCATGTTGTTTATGAGTCTCAACCCTGTAGTGTCATTGTTACTTTGGGGGGTCATCTCTACAGAATACCAGAGGTAGTTCCAACTATTGTTCCACCTAAAAAGTGTCGCAATGTAGTATCTCATACTGCAAAATTTAGCTTCTTCGCAATCTATTCAAAAGGGGAACAGAAGGACACTGCAACCACTACAGCCTCGCCCCCTGCACCTTCTATCCAACAGAAGCAAGTCAACAAGGTTGCAGAAAAGTGTAAAGATTCCTTCTGCACACCTTCCTCTCATGTATCTCAACTTGTTGAATAGCCTCATCTTCAACAGGTTCATGACAGACTTCCACAAACTAAGCAGCGCGATGTCTCCAGCAATACAAGCAGCTCACCCAGATGCAGATCTAGAAAATGCTTTTCCCTCTCCCCTGGGAACTCAACACAATGGACACCATTGCTTCCTAATGAGGGAGGATTAATCCAGGTGGATATCAGTGGCCACCCACCTTTTTCAACTAGCTCAAAACAATTTTATGGCAATTTTGGCAATTTACTATTTTTAGCAGGTATTAACTTCCGAGGCCATTTTGAGGGCCTAAATGAAGGTTTTTCGAGATCAAGGTTCCCAATGATAGCTAAAGTAATGATTGAGCCCCCAAAATGAATCTCCTCGATGATACCTTTCCAACAATCTATCATACGCCTAAAAAGGAGATCGTATGCAAAAGTTATGACCCCGGGAAGTTGATGTACTAACTTACCCAAACGGGGCCCACATGACTTTTGCCGCTTCATCTCCTAGGGTTAGGTTTTTCGATGTCTAGGTTTTTTGGAATTCCTGTTTATTGTAAAAATTCCTTCAGGGCCTCATTATAATCATCTTCTTACGAATGCGAGTAGCCATCACATCTCTTCTCAGAGATAAGCTACCACCATTCTAGCGAGTCTTTCACTCAGTATTTTTACAGTCTTTGTACATTTATTTCATTAATAGAAATAGTGTATTACTGTATCTCTATGTTTATGGTTGCATATATGATATATTTTTGTTATATTATTGGATTACGCGATATCTTTGTACATTTCTTTATTATATATCCGCTCTCATTTTGTGCCGAAAATAATCTGGATCAGTGGTCCCGCAATGGAAACCATGGTATAGGGAATGCGCTATGTGGTGAATCATAGTGGATTGTGGGCCCAAAATTAGTTTGAACCTAAACTACCTTTGAGAAGCCCTGCAATCACATGTTTATATGGCATCCTATCTGAGAGTAGCAAGTGGTCGCACCCCTGAGCATTAAAGTGTCATTCAATATCCAAGGAAAAGAAGTTAATGGAAGGTAGGTTGGTGGTTGAAACCTCGGCTCACCCTATAAATGGAAGGCATGGAAGGCTCGACTATGGGGACTAAACCATCATCCCCTGGTACCCCTACGAGAAGATTTCCCTGAAGACCCATGTTGATCCGAGATCTCGTCTGATAGAAGAATGCAAGTGCAGAATGACAGAAGAAGATGAAGACACAAAGTTTTTCATTTAATATCTAGGTCACATCTCTCATGGCGGCGAATTGTTCTAAGTATAAATACTTGGTTTTGATATTTTGTTATGGTCGATGGTAGAGCAAAGCTCCCATATTGTAAAGTTTTAATGAAGCTTCGGGTTCTCTGGTTATGCGTTGTAATCTGATATTTCTTGTTTAATGACAGTCAGCTTTCTTGCTCCCTCTTGTTTTCCTATAACACTGAAAGAGTTCATGATTGACTGATTCACATGAATTATTGTGACTGTATTATGATGAATGTTTGATTATAGTGTTGTAATAATTCCTTTCGGTTTCTTTGAGATTTGAATTCAAGAAGGTCGTGTGTTTAATTTTTTCCTCTTTGGACTGTTGGAAGACCTGATGTCTGCGGCAAACCTCTACACCCTCCTCACCAAAGTCTTCCCTCTACTCACCCTTACTCCAAATTACTAACTGAAGTTGATTCCAGACCTCAATTTCTTATGGATGTGAGTCCAGTTTTCTTATTTAAAATGATATCATCTCGATTTTGCACCCATTTGGCCTATTTAAGAACCAACCTATGACACAAAACTCTGATTGGTACTAGTCTTACCTTCGACACAATCCGGAGGTGACTTCTAGTGATAACAACCTCCATTATGCTTCTCTTTCAATAAATTGTCTCTCATTGAGCATCTTGGTATGCACAATTTTCTCCCTTTGAACAACAGTCTATCCTGAATCAAATATTCCATCCATGAGCTCATGTCCCTTAGAAAAGGATTTACACAGGCTTCATAAGCTTCTTTGAAATCTTCATCTTCACCATACATTTCCTTAAGGTGTTCAAACCCTAAAGTTTCCACTTGAAATTCCTGCATAATAAGGCATCTCCTAATCAAAGAATCTACAACCTTATTTGCACTCCCACTGATATGCTTGATGACAAAATTAAAAAATTTCATAAAATCTACCCACTTTTCATGCCTCGGATTCAACTTCTCATGTCTGGTGATGAATGGTAGAGCTTGATTATCACTATACCAAAAAAATTCATTGGGAATAAGATAATGCCTCCACTTATTTAAGGCTTGAATCACTGCATAAAACCCTTTATCATATGTGGAGTATTTCTTTTTGACATCATTCATCTTTTCACTGAAGAAAATAACAGGCTTGTTGTCCTGGCTTAAGACTACTCCAATTTCTAATCCACTAGCATCACACTTTACCTAGAAGGTCTTCATAAAATCTAGTAAGACCAGAATTGGTTGTTATGTTATCTTAGCCTTCAATGCTCTAAGCCCTTTTTCAGCTTCTTCTGTCCAATTGAAAGACTTATGCTCTTTCTTTATAATGTCCAATATGGGTGCACATGTGCTACTAAAATTTCTGATAAATTTCATGTAGAAACTTGCTAAACCATGGAAGCTTCTTACCTCAAATATATTCCTTGGATATGACCAATCTTTGATTGATTTCACCTTTTTTGGATCCATCTTCAACTTGTTTGAATATATCACAAAACCCAAATATGTGAGTTATGTCTTCATAAAAGAACACTTCTTAAGTTTTATCAACAACTTATTTTGCTGCAACCTCCTGATCACTAATGTTAAATTCCTTAAATGTTCTTCTTCAGTTCTACTGAAGACTAGTATATCATCCAGATATATAATAACAAATTTACCTATGAATTCTTTGAGTACTTTATTCATCAATCTAATAAATGTGCTTGGGGAATTTTTTAATCCGAATGGTATAACAAGCCACTCATACAACCCTCCATTTGTATTGAATGTTGTTTTCCATTCATCTCCTTCTCTCATTCTTATCTGGTGATAACCACTTTTCAGATCTATCTTAGAAAAATAAATTTCTCCACTTAAGCAATCCATCAAATCATCCATTATGGGTAAAGGAGATATGTACCTGATAGTGATCTTTTTTATGGCTCTGGAATCTGTACACATTCTCCATCCTCCATATTTCTTAGGACTCAATACAGGTTGTATTGCACATGGGCTTAAGATCTCTCTGACTAAACCCTTTTTTAATAGATCTTCGACATTATTCTTGACCTCTTTATTCTCTTGAGGTATCAATCTATATGTTTCTTTTTTTGGCATACTTTCTCCTAGAATAAGATCAATGTGATGAATGATGCTCCTAATGGATGGAAATGAGTAAGGTAACTCATCCACCACTATATCAACAAATTTTTCCAGCAGTTCCTGAATTTCTCCAGGAAGATCATCCATAGTAGTGCTTGTAAGGATGACTCTAGTCTTTCTCACTACAACAAATTGCATGTCATGTTCTTTGTTGACTTCATTCAAGAGCTCCTTCCCACTCATGAGAAGTATGCTTGGGTTTGCTTCTTCCGTCACCTTCTTATCCTTTATTGGAAGCAACATGTGTGTTCGTCCATTAATCTCAATTGTATAAGTTTTTTTCCTCCCATCATGCATGAAATTTCTGTCAAACTACCATGGTATTCCTAGCAGAACATGACAAACATCCATGGGGATTACATCACATAAAATTTCATCTTTGTGTCATCCTATTTTAAATTCAACTTGGCACTGTTTACTCACCATTACCTGGTGTCCTTTATGCAACCATGAAACTTTATATGGATTTGGATGTGCATTAGTCTCCAGCTCTATATTTTCCACCATCTCTGTGGACACGATTATCAATTCTCCCATTATCTATAATACACTTGCAAACTCTATCCTTGGTCTTGCAAGAAGTCCTAAACAGATTGTTTCTTTGTACTGGTGCTTCCACCTCCTTCTCTGGTTTCAAGAGAATTTTCCTCATCATGAGGTATTTTCTATCTTCAGCTACTTCTGCTTCAACATTCCTCCTTTGTGCTTAAAAAATGTGAGCTTATCCTCCTCCTTATTTATTTTCTCAGGACATTCCCAATACATATGTCATGTCTTTCCATAGGCATAGCATATTATATCTCCTTCTTTGTCTCTTCCTCTTCCTCGAGGAAAATAATTCCTTCCACCATATTGTCTTCCTTGGGAACTTCCTCCTCTATCTATATGGCTATGAAAATTTCCAGTCTCAGCTTTTGGATTCTAATCCTTGTCATGGAAAATTCCCTTACCCCACTTGTGCTTCTTCCTCTGCTTCTTTGGTTTTTCTTTCTAGCCAATTTATCTTATTCTTTTAGGGTAGCCTGACAAGCATATTCAACGATCCTCATAATCATCATGTTGATTTCATCTAGGATTTCATATCTCAGACCATTAATGTACCGGACAACCTTTTCTTCATCACTTTCACGGTGACCAACCTTGATGTTCAGCCTATAAAACTCTTATGTGTACTATTTTACTATCAAACCCTTTTGTCTCAGGTTATGTAGTATCCTGAATAGATTTATTTCATAGTCTTTCGGTATGAATTTAGCCTTTATCTTGGTTACCATTTTGTCCTAGCTTCTAATTTTATGTTTTCCTTTACTTATTCTATCAGCCTGCAGTTCATCCCACCATAGTGTTGCATGTCCTTTTAGCCTTGTGACAACATGTTTTACCTTCTTCTCATCATTGACCTCCTCATAGTCAAAGTATTTATCCATTTCTCTTATCCAGTTTAGCAGCTCTTCCACATCCAAATTGCCTTCATACATTGGGATTTCCATTTTTGCTCTGGCTCCCATTTTTACAGCAACTCTCAGCAAGCGTTCTTATGCAACATCTTCTCTTGTAGCTACTTTAACCTCATTTATTCAATATCGGCCTCACTGATGTCACCTGCATATGATTCTCTTCTCTATGTAGTTTTCATGGCATCTAGCCTTACAGAGAGTCTCCTCATTTGCTCCATTGTTGGATTCTCTACAGGTCTGTCCCTACATCTTCTTGGCAGCATGGCACTAATATTTCTTCACATAGAACTTAAATTATGGCTCTGATACCACTTTACGCATACCCACACCCTCACCTGAGGTCCATTGACCTCTCGTTCTAAGGATCTCAAGTTTATAGGAGCTGAATTAGCTCTCTAGGTCCCTCTGAACCTCTTATATTCAATTTCCATAGGTCATTTCTATTGATTTCGAGCCAAATTTCACTCTTTGATAGGCTCTTTCTAACTAGTTTCTTCCTCCATGTGACTCTAGGATCAAAACCAGGGACTTAACTATTGTTTCCACTTAATACTTCAAGGCCTTCACACTCTGAGCATCTCAAAAGACACACCCTGCAATCCTCCCGAACCAAATCTTCACAGAGTATCAAAATCCCCTTTAGGATCGAAGACTGGAGTGATGACATGTGGATGGTCTAGATCCCTTTGGGATTATGGGGCTTCAGGGGTTCTCCCGTTGCCATACCTTTACAGTTCTCCGAACGTTGGTGTAACGGGGTGGACCTCTACCCTCCATGTGTCCTATTTGAAATCAACAGTTGACAGTGTTTCATCCTTCAACCCTCGATTTCATCAATGTTATCCACTCCTCCTTTCTTATGAATCTCCTCCTACCGAACCCTTCTCCCAGCTGGCACCTATCACTTAGATTGATGGTCTAGATGGACTCTGGGACCTCAGGCCTCCGAGAATATTAGGACTTCACAACTCTACCTTGGTTCCTCCGAAGTGCTCTAATGCCAAAGCGTGGGATTGTGTTAGGTGTGTCCCCACGATATCCAACGAAAGCAAGTTTATTCGGTCCCTTGGGGCTTGAACTCCTTCGTTCTTGTCTCTCGTGCAACTTTCCCCGATATGACAATCGTCAACTCTTCGGGCAATCTCTCGCTAGATCTCCATCATCACTTCTTCAAAATATTTCCTTAAAGAAATTCTTGGTTGTTATCCTTCTTGAGCTTAATTGCCTAATATATATATATATATATATATATATATAATCTCTCTGTCTCCCCTCTGTGCGCTTCTTTGAACTTAGAAACGTTCAGACTTAGAAACCTTTCTAAGTATTTTCTCCTCGATGCTCAGATCATTATCTCTCTTGAGCTTGTTCCTCTAAGGGTTTAAAACCTTGAGCGCACTCCTTGCGTCCTTGGAACCTCTGCAACAATCAATTGTTCTCCCCTTAACAAAGAGTTTGAGAACAACTCGGCATGTGCACTCCTTGTATGGCCGAGTGTTTCCTATGCACTACTGCTATCAAAGATCCAATGTTATCCCTCCTAAGCTTCTCTGATTTAAACTTAACTCTGTCAACACACTCCTTGTGGACAATATGCACTCCTTGCACGAGCTCTCAGAAGAGAAACAATTGAAACTTATTCTAACTCCAAAAATTCATGTATTTATCCACAAAATGCATTCATAAGCACAAGAACAAGTATAAACAGAGAATTTAAATGAACATAAATCCTACCATTCATTCAGATAAACACAATAATAGCAATGCCAAACCTTTGGATTAAATATTCTTTGTTCTACTCATTCAAGTGATAATATACATAGGTACAGGCAGTCCTCCACTACTCCTTCAACAACTTATACAATGATCTATGGCTCTCAACAGAAACAACTCTCTCTCTCTCTCAGAAATGACAACTATCACAAACAAGCAACAACCTTCCTTTGGAAAATGATACAAGCATATATACAAGAGGTTATTCATCGAGCATTTCCCCCTAACAACCTAATTTCTATCCTATCAGGATTTATGAATCCACCTACTAAGGACTAAGAAGTTATTAGCATTTACAAAGAATATAAGGGTTGATGCGCAGCCTCTGTACAATACAACCTTTACATTAAAGTGATATTGATGCAAGAGAATCTTTAGGGATGGCCTTAGCCTCCAATTCAAATTCAAAAAGGTGTGCTCCCCTTTGTAGAATATAAATCAGCTCCATATATGCGTTGGTTGATGTGTTGTCCTCCATCCCGTCCTCCTCTTTTAATGTTCATGTAGATTCTCCTGCATCATTTATCAAGGATAACCCAAGGAAAGTGTCATTCTTTTATCAAGTCATGCAGCGTAGGTTGGCTAGGACTCTAAGATGTGATTCTGGAACTCTAGTTGCTCAAAATGGAGTCTTGCATTTATGTTTTCATCAAAATTGATAAAAATTTACTGGTATTATTCCCATGTGTTTTCTTCATGATCCTATGTAGAATCTTTAGGATTGTAGCAGGTCCATTGAACCTTTACCATCCCTCTTGGTTTGTTCCTAATAACTTTGAATTTTCAGTCTAGGATGTGTATTGTCTCCACCCAAAAATCCCCTTTGTGCTCCACCTAGATCACAGTCCAATCAATTATGTGGTTAGGGTCAGGCACACATTTCTTTAATAATGATACATGAAATACATTATGCACTCTCATGGATGCATGCAATGTTAGCATGTATGCAATTGGCCCTATATTTTCTAAGATTTGAAAACATCCATAATATCGTGTTGCAAAATTTGGGTAACTTCCTAATATTAGTGATCTTATTTTTCCTTCACTTTTAAGAATACATGTTCTCCCACTTTTAAATACCTAAACACTCTATTATTATCTAGATAACCTTTTTTCATATCTTGTGCAGTATTTAAATTATGCTTGACCTTTTCCATATACCTTTCTATTTCCTTCAACAAATATTGCCCAATAACATCTTTGTTTGTTGGAATATCACAACTCACTGGTGTGTTACACTTTTTTCCATACAATGCCTCAAATGGAATCATTTTTAATAAGGCTTGATACCCATTATTGTAATCAAATTCAACTAAATGAATATAAATTTTCCATTTTGATGGTTGGTCCATCACATGCATTCTAAGAATGTCCTCAATTATTATGTTAGTCCTCTTTGTCTTCCCATCTGACTATGGGTGATACGTTGTACTGATATTTAAATTTATCCCAAATCCTTTGAACAAATGCTTCCAAAAATTAGAAAGTAAACTTTGGATATCTATCTGAAACAATTGCCTTAGGCACCCCATGTATCATGAAAACTTATTTCATATGTATTTCTACAATATTTGATGCCTCTTGTGTTGTCTTCACAAGAATAAAGTGTGTTGTTTGAGTCAATTATTCCACCACCACCATGATGGAATCATGTTGCTTCACTATTCTCGGCAAATTTGTAATAAAATCAATTGTAACCACTTCCCACTTCCATTCTATAATGGAAAATGGTTGCAATAACCCAGCTAGATGTATATGATTTGTCTTCACCTTCTAGTATTCTAGACATCTGGATATGTAATTAGCCACTTCTTTCTTCATTTCAGGCCAAAAATATTGGCTTATCAAAGTTACAATTGTATTTTGATATCCTGGATTCCTAACATATGGAACATTATACATTTCCCTTTGTGCTCCATTTTTCATCTCAGTGGAATTCGACACATATACCTTTCCTTTGTACATAAGAAATCCATCTGCTTTCATCTCATAAAAAATAAATTTCTGCTGAAAATTAACTTCTTGTAATGTTTCTTTAATTTCCAAATAGTACTGATCCGAATTTGTTGTTGAAATATTTTTGTCTTTCGTATCATTCTTATACATGTTGATGGTTTCAATATGCATTTCATGAGCTCTCCTGCTAAGTGCATCAACCACTTGATTTGCCTTACCTTTGATATGCTTAATCTCAAATTCATATTCACTTAGAAATTCAAGCCATCTAGTTTATTTGGCATTTAGTGTTGGATGGCCAAACAAATTATTCAGACAATAGTGGTTTTTCCTTGGCTCAAATTTCCTTCCCATGAGGTAATTTCTTCACATATTTAATGCATGCATAATTTTTTCTAATTCCAAGTCGTGTGTAACATAATTCCTCTCATGCTCTTTTAATTTTCTAGACTCCTAGCATACCACATGATCCTTTTGTGTGAGGACCCCACCAAGCTCTTCCTTGCATGCATCGGTGCACACAACAAAATATTCATCTGGATCTACAATATTCAATATTGGTGTACTTTTCAATATGTATTTTAGTTGTTTAAATCTATCTTCACTCTTGGAAGTATATTCAAATTTCACTCCATTATTTTGAAAAGAAGTTATTGGGCTTGCAATATTTGAGAATCCTTTTATAAATATTTGGTAATAACTGGAAATACCCATGAATGATCTAACTTATGTGACATTTCTTGGCACTATATGTCCTCTAATGGTTTTTAACTTCTTTGAATAAACTATCATCCTTTATGTTGATATAATATTCCCCAAGTAGTGAATATTATTTTGATAAAAGATGCACTTACTTAGTTTATCATACAATTTATTCTCTCTTAAAACTTTCAACACTATTCTTAAATGTTGCTCATGTTCCTCTTCTGACTTATAGTATATGAGTATGTCATCTAAGAACACAATACTTTTCCATGTACTCCCTAAACACTCCATTCATTAGGAACATAAAAATAGTTGGGGCATTTGATAGTACAAATGGTACTATCGTGAATTCATAATGCCCATATCTTGTCCTAAATGTTGTATTGTTCATGTCTTATCCCTTTATCCTCACCTGATGATAGCCTGATCTCAATTCAAACTTAGAAAATATTCTTTCACTTTTCAGCTAATCGAAAAAATCATCAATCCTTGGCAAAGGATATTTGTTCTTTATTGTGACCGTATTCAGTTGTCTGAAATCAATACACAACCTTGAAGTTCCATATTTCTTCTTTACAAATAACATTGGGGCTCGCCAAGGTGACACACTTCAGTGTATATACCCCTTCTTCAAATATTATTCAAGTTGTATCTACAACTCCTTAAACTTTGGTGTGCCCATCTTATACGATGTCTTGTACATTGGGGTGTCTCCTGACACTAAATCAATAGAGAAATCAATGTCTCTCTTTGGTGGAAATCTTGGGATTTCTTCAAAAACCCTTAAGATCGAATGGTCTTCAATTATTTCCACTTTATCTTTGTTTTCCTCTTCCATATGGGTTTTAATAATATGACATCCCTTATTGAAAATCTTCTTCAACTGCATATCTAAAATTTCTCTAATAGTTACAGCTCTTGGAATTCCTTGAATCTTTCCTTGCTTCCCTTCTTCATCAAGACTTGTGATTGTCTTGTTGTAATAGTCTAGGATAGCATGGTGTTTTTCCAACTAATCCATAAAAATTAGAAAATCATATGAACCCAATGGTATGATGTTTACATCTACATTTTTGTTGAGTCCATTCATGTCTATTGGACAATCTTTAACTAGCTCATTGATTTTCCTCTTAGCCTATGTGACTAATTTAACTAACCAATATTTCTTATGCTTACTCATTTGCAAGTGAAATATTTCAAAAATGTTAGAGTTTATGTAACTATGGCTAGATCCTGAATCAATTAAAATTGTTATGGGTTGGTTATCAATCTTACATGCCACTTCAATCATGGGGGATTGACATTTTGCTTGCTTATTGTCCAAGGATGCATAAATCCTTGGCATGTTCATTCCCATGTATTCCATTGTTCCAGCCTCCTAAATGGTGTGGATAGTCCTCATTCTTTCTCCTTTGTGGGAAAATCCCTATATAAGTGAATTTCCCTCACATCCCAACATTGTATAGGCTGCTTCATTTTCCTTTTCCCAAATGAATATGCAGTCTTGTGCTCATTTTTCACTGACTGACCTTGTAGATTTTCTTGGGATTTTTTCTTGAAAAAGGGTGGCTTAAAACCTTTCTTGCTTTGATCCTTTTTACACTTCATCTTGTCATTCCAATATTTTTGGAAAAATGACCTTCCTTTGCTTTTCTCATAAAGATTCATGTTTCTCCTTATGGCTTCCTCCAACGTATTGGGGTTATCATATTGTATCTTGTCACTATAGAAAGAGGGTAACCCACTTAAAAACCTTTGGATTTTGACCTTCTCATCCTTTATGAAGTCCACATACTTCAGCAATTCAAAGAACCTCTTCTCATATATTTCCATTATCATGCTTCCCAACTTGAGTTCAAATAACTCTTTCATCTTCTTTTCATAGTAATGTTCAAACAAATATTTCTCTTTGAAATATCCTTTGAAATGCCTCCATGGGATCCTCTTCTCATCAAGGTGCTTGGATTTCTTAAGATAGTCCCACCACATGGTTTCCTTTCCTTGCAAGTGGTAGGTTTGCAATTATAGCTTCTACCCTTGAGGGATAATGATACAACTAGAAATATTTCTTCATTTCCAACAAGAAGGCCTTGCCCTCTTCTCCATTCCTATGTTAACCATTGAAATTTGGTGGCTTAATTTTCCAAATTTCACCTTGAAACATGTCTACTTCAGGCCTTCTCCTTTGCCTCCATACAGAAAACAAACTTGGGATGCTTCCTGGACCTGAACGTGCATGAATCCTTCTGGTGGATTTCCTTGGAGAATGATGGTGTATACGCATGCTGCTCAACTTCCTTTCATTCCCATGATCATCCCATTTGCTATGGGATCTGGATGCTAACATTGTCTAGCACTAGCTTCTTGCTTGGTGCCATAGTATTTGTTGACTTGCTTATGCAACATATTTAGACTTTGTAGTATTTCTTCGTGAGTCTTCATCATCTTTTCATTATCTACTATGTAGCTTTGTACTTCTCTATACAAGATTCCCATACTTACAGACTCATGCCTGCATCTTCTTCCATTAGACTATGTCTCAGCATTTCCCATGTTGACATCCAGACCTATGATCTCTTCCTCATGGTTGTAAGATCCTTGGTCATCTTCCATAACTCCAATCCTCATATAAGAACCAAATTTATGCCATAAAGGACTTCCGAGAAGCGATTTATGCCCTCTAGAAACAATCTAGTGCCAAAATTTTACCTTAATTGTTTTAGCTACAACTTTCTCATACGAGCTCTATTTTGTTGATTAATTGGGTTGGTTTTCATTGATGTCAACCCTTGAATCAAGTCCGACAGAAAATTCTAGTAGATCAAATAGTATGGTTAAGGGACTTAATTTTATTTGATATATAATGGTATGAATGTTAGTATATTTGCAGGTAAGACTATTCTATATGGATAGTACATGTCATGCCATTTCCAGTGATATGTGGAATGTCAAATATCTCCTCACGGTTAGAGAGTTATGGACTTGTGAAGTTGGAGAACCCTCATGAGTTATCTAGAAGATCAAAGAAATCAATTTATTCTAGAAACTCCTAGAATAAGTTGTCTAGTAAAGTGGGTGAAACTAGGAGTTAATCATGGGTTAATTTGTTGCAATAAGAAAACAATTAAAAAAAAAATAGTTTCAACTAGAAGTGGAGAGTTTACTATTTGTGGATAAATTGGTTATAAGTGGACAAGTGGTTAGAAGTGGGTTATCCCTAAAAGAAGTAAATTGGGTTAAATTGGTTAGAAGGTAACCCCTTGAGGAAGCTACATGGTAGTATAAATAAAAGAGCAAGGCTCTCCTATTAGCACCTATTGATCACATTGAATATTTATTTTTGTGTAAGGTTTATTGCAGGTACTCATTGATACATTTGAAGTTACACAAGTCTGAGGTAGCACAAAGGGTTGACAGCGAAAGATTTAGAATTGCAGAAGTATTGAAA
The DNA here is from genome assembly GCA_000966675.3 of Picea glauca. Taxonomy (NCBI): domain Eukaryota; kingdom Viridiplantae; phylum Streptophyta; class Pinopsida; order Pinales; family Pinaceae; genus Picea; species Picea glauca. The sequence goes on along the minus strand of JZKD02S1623788.1, from coordinate 139,888 downwards.
AAACCCTAGTTTTTTAGGTGTACGCGGGCTGCAGTGGAGAAGGGTGTGTATGTATGTGGGTTGGAAGTATAACAAGGCACTTACATATGGTAAAATCCATGAAATATTGAGTTTTTGAGGGTGCCAAGTTCTTAGAGTCTAAAATCAATCTCCTGGGAAGGTCTACAGTGATTAGGTATAACACATCTATCTACAGATTCAAAAGGTATGTCATATTATTATGTGTAGTTGGATATTGTTGTATTCATGAGATATGGTTATGGGAGTTTGACGTTTTTCCCAAGAGAGGGTGTTGGTTGTATGGAACTTATGGTATATCTACATAAATACAACACCACTATGTTGGTATTATTCATTGGTTCATCTTGTTGGTTCAAGTGTTGAGACGTAGTTTGTATTTCTTGGTACAAGCTTGAGGGTTTTGGTTGTGAAGTGGTTGTGAAGGTGTTTGTATGGTGTGAGGTTGCATATCAGTAAGGGTTTGATGTCTAGTATATGTGATGGTTATCACACTTGTTCATGATTATACACACATGTATGGCACATGACTAGAGAGATATATATGCACTTGGTTAAGGGATATATAAGATGATGTATGCATTGGGTACAACTACAAATAAGACACAGTTGTTGTATCCATTTCATCACTTGGGTGAGAAAAACAAGGGCACTTACAAGTATAGTTGGGCCTAGACAAGACATAGGTTAGTGTATGAATTAAACAATCCAAGCACATGAAATAAACAAACAACTAAATAAATAAATAAGGAAATAAAACTAAAATGCATAAGAAACTTTGAACCAAAATCAATCAACCAAATAACCAAAATTATGCCACCAGTGGATAACTATATTAGTTGGAAAACACCATAGAGAAAGGAGGACTTATGGATCCCCTCTTGATCCTTGGGAGGGCTCTTAAGTCTCCTATCTAAGAGCTCTTCTTACAATGATAAACTAGAAAGAAAATGATGAATAAATACAAGACTATTCCCTCAAGAGGTGAGGAGAATAGCTTATTGAGATGTTGCTAGAATGATCCAAGAAGAAAAGAGGATCCTTGAAGGAGAATTGAGGCAGCGTAACAATACTATAAGATTCTTGAATTCTTAGTGCACCCATGGCCTCCATTAATAGCATGTCTTTGAGGAAATATCTAACTGGTTCTTAGTGTGGAATAGGGGCCCTTTGGGGTACTCTTAGTTCTTTGACCAGCCCCCCATTCGGATTCATCTCATATTTGAGGGTTAAATCAAGTTGGGAGCTGGTCCAGAAGTGGGTGAGGGGCCGAAAAGAACCATAAATGTGTCGTTCACATAAGTGCACATCTTTTCGCGTACATATTTTTGTATATGGTTCATCTCTACAGGATTCTTTGGCCCGCGCACTGTGCATGTGCTTCCTTTAGTGTTTCGGCGCATGTCAATTTTTTGACCATTTGTATAGTTTTTTCCTGTTGGAAATGAATTTTTGGTGTTGCAGGTAGACTAATAGGTGTTTGGATATGTTGTATTCCTGTAACCATTTGCATGTAATGTTGTGAATGAAATTTCAGTGATAAAAGATGCCCCATGATGTGTGAGGTTAGGAGCATACGTATAGCTGAAATACATCAATGTTTCTTCTACTGAGAGTACCATTGCAAGGAAGAGCACTGATAGGAACTGCAAGAGAGATCCATCGTAGGGAGAGGGGAAACTATGAGACCCAAACCTTTCTCTCGGTAGAAAAATAAAATATGTATACAAACGAGGCAGGCATGCCCCATGCTTGTGTCATGTATCTCAAAAATGTAAGATAGAAACTGAAGTTGTATGCTAATAGAGATAATTGCAGCGCCCTCCGAGGTGGTTTGATAACAACAGATGATGATTCTAATGGTGAACATACTCTGAAAAGAGGCAAGTATGCATGTACAAAGTGTGTTGGCCCTCGACCAAGTTTTGAGGAAACATTGGTCAGGTTTGACCACTTTTGTACTTCGACAGGTTGGTCGAAGATGGAGCGCCCAGACAGAAATGAGATCGTGGGATCTCACTCGTTTTGTAGACCCAGCAAGGGGTTCACTAGGGTTTTGGGTATTAGGGTTTAATGGATGTTGTCCCATGGGTGTACCCATGTTTAGGCCTTTTTGTAAGGGATGTAAAAGTATAAATAAGAAGAATGTAATGTAGAAGTAGTGGTGTAAGTAGATAAGTGCAAGAAGCAAGTAGTTCTGAGTTTCTTTGTGCAACAAACTTTGTATGTAAGGCTTTGTGCGTAATAGAGGAGTTGGCTCTGTGACTTGACCTAACTAGGGGAAGGTGGATCTGGTGCTTAGTGTGCAGATCACTTATCCAGTGTGAATCTTGGCTCTGTGGCTTAGTGCACAGGAGCATATGGATGTAAGATATTGAAGACTAATAAAGAAGAAGAAGTCGTTGGTTGACGTCTCCCCACACTGGGGTGAGCCACGTATATTTTGTGTTGATGGTTTTCTTTGTGGTATAATGTTTATGTTGTAAATCTTCTTAGTGCATTGAATTTTATGAATAATAGATAGACCTATGAATGTTTAATGCTGTGTATATATTGAATGTGTTAGATCTGACTTTTGATGTTAAGTGCAATGTGTATTTTGTCATTGTTATTGCGTTGATTTATACTTAAGGTTTGTTATGCGATGTGAATGGCGTTGATAACTAATGCATGTTGTTCTTAAGTACTCTACGAAGTAATTGTAATCACAAATTTGTGTACCATATTGGTTACAGACACCTGAGTCATGTAACCCCCCTTGCCTCTACCTTGCCTGAGACTTTGTCTGCTTCGCAGCTGTTGTCAAAAGGGCCTGTTAAGAACCCAATATTGAATACAAAAGCACCACAATAGATATACAAGAACAATATGCAAATCTCCTTTATTACCATCAAACCCTTAAGGTAGGGAAACATCATACAATGGATTATATTATAGAAGGGATCCTCTCCTATTCACTTGCCTCTTCGAGGGGGCATCCTCCTATTGAGTTATCGCTCCAAATAAAATATTTCTCTTCATGTCTCATTACATTGCTTGAACCCCTTTATATAGTGCTACCATCACCTAAGAACATTCTAGAGGAGGAATCTTCTAGAAGTAGAACCTT
>JZKD02S1623788.1:123424-135201 GCA_000966675.3 Picea glauca | reverse complement strand
TCTAACTACCATAGTGGGTATTATTTAATAATATAGTGGACCTAGTCCACCTTACATTGAATGACCTCCACTATTATCACTATGGGCCCTCTGGGCCCCCCCACTACCTCTCTAGGTACCTTACAGGGCCAGTAGTTAGGGTTTTGTTGGTGCATTGTTGAAGCGTTGAACCCTGGGTCTACCCCTATGCCAACAAATGGTTCCGTTGTCGGGACTAAAACTGTGATTTTTGGGAACTGAAGTTAAGAAAATAGAAGCTTTGTACGTAGATCTGTTGTTGTAGTGATTAATAGTATACTTAACTTGTGAAGCCTTGTGTTAAGAAAGAAACTCGATCTAAAGAAAAGAGGTAAGATCTTGAAAGAGGTAAATCTTTGTGCTTTGATAGAATAAGATAAGTGAAAAAATTTTGTTTCGAAAGCATGAATCTAGGTATGTTTGATAGATTTTGTTATAGTCTGAAAGCTAGGGTACAACTAGAAGAAATAGTTGATCTGGAAAAAAATTGATAGAAATAGAGAAAGATATGTTATTCCTAATCATAGAAAGAATTTTTGGACTAATGAGTGGATGCATGAACCTAGAAAGATTTTTGGCAGATTACAGGCTCAACACTTTGATCATAGTGCGCAGTACAGGAAAGGTTGGGGGACATTTAAAATAAAGAGAGGATTGACATTATGTTATAACTACAGAAGACCGTGACATCTTGCTAAGGAATGCGTTGGTATAGGTCCTATTTGTCTTTGTTGTAAAATTGTTGGTCATGAAGTTGAGGATTGTCCAAGAATGATTGCTAAAATTGAAAGGATGAATATGAGACAAGAAAACTATCGAGAGAATAAGAGAATGATAAAGAATCATCAAGAGAAAGAATCAGAGAAAGCTCAGACTATGTTAGTACAGTTAAAAGAAGCAATGAATGATCACAAAGATGTCAGTTTACCAGAAATCATGAAAGAAAAACAACGCATAGATACAAAAATAGGAGACTTCGACATAGACTGTGTCCTGGATGAGGAGACACAAGTGAATATCATGACAGAAGACACTTGGGGAATTTTGGGAAAGCCCACTATGGTACCTTCATTGGGAAGAATAGGCTTGTTTAAAGGAAATATGATAACCCTATGTGGAAGAGTTACAAATGTACCTTTTATCATTCATGGAACATCAACTGAAGAGGAATTTGAAGTCATTAATATTGTTGAAAATAGCGCCCCTTTCCCCCTTTTTCTAGGTAAGACTTGGATTGAGAAAGATCAAATCAGAAGGAAATCAGAGGAAGAAGCTACAGAAAAGAAAAACCAAGAACTAAGGGAATTCATAGCTAGAAAATAGATCAACTGATAGAAGAATGAGAAGTTGAGTCGAAGCAAGAGAAGACCAAAGAATTAGTTGTTGAGGTTGAAAAAACACAAGAAGGTTTGAAGGACCTATCCATGCAATAAATAAGTTTATCCACCTAGGAAATAGTAAGAGAAGGGATATTAACTTCGAACCCTTTGAGAGCACATCAGTAGTGCGAAGTCACTTCGTGTAACACCCTGTTTTCCCCAGTCTGTAAAAATAATTATATTGGCCAAGAACTATGGCAAACTCAAAGACGTGAATGTTTGATTTGACAGACCATTGTATAAAAGGTCGATGAATGTAAATTATGTTATGAATATGTGTTGCATGACTGCTAGGAGGGGGATGTGCTAAAAGAGACCATGATGGCTAATGAGAGGTGGTGAAAGGGACTTGGAATGGTTGCGTTAACTTCCACCGAGCCAGTACTGTATTGGTTTATACTTGCTCACAAACCAAAGCATCTCTCTAATCCTGGAATGGATTTCCCGTCAGATTGGTAGGTGGGGAGGTTCCTCAAGAGTTAATGAGGGGATGGGGTGAACCGCCCATCTGTAACAGCCCTCATACCTGACCATGAACAGTGGAATTCATGCCACATGCAACCTTGCAGATAGAAAGTGGAAAGAGAGGAAGTGTGGTAGGGAGGAGAGTAGTGCGCGTGATGGGGATCGCGAAAGAGACTGGAGAAACCCTAGAAAACGTAGGGATTTTTGAATACCAGGAGAAGGAGAGTAACCTTCACCTTGGATTATTTTTCCTGCATCAAGAGAAAGAGAGTAACCTTCGTCCTTGATTTATATCGAGCTGGAAGTAGGAGATTGAACCTCAAAGCATCGTGGTGTAGCTCGGGGGTGGCTAGTGGTAAATCTGTTTGGAGTCATTGATCCTATGGTTGGGTGGAAACGAGCACCCTTCTCAGTAGTTGCATCACGCTTGGTAGATTTGATAAGTGTTTTATACCTTGTATTTCGAACTAAATATCATGAATGTGTGCTTGTGTTTATATGTCCATAACAATTTCTATGTAGAATGATTGCCTAGTGTTTTAAACTGGAAATAATAGATGCATGCGTATGCTTATATGTCATCGTTGGTTTATATACAAATGGTTAAGTCTGGGGTCGAAAGGGTAGCTCTCTAAGGTCTTGGAGTCATGGGAGTTTGAAGCCCAGAGAGGATAAATTTTTTGATTCAAGCTCAGAAGGGATAGTGAGCCCAATTATAGAAAGAGAGAATACCCTATCATTCAGTCGATGAACGGTCGGAATCCTTTCGGGAATACCCCAGATCTGTTGAGACTGATGGATATAAAGAAGGAGTGTAGGCATTAACACCCTGACCCTTTCAACCTTCACATGTAGCGATGGGATCTCAGACCGTAGATCCAAGGATCTTTCGGAGCCCTATTGACCATCGATATTAGCCTTGTATAGGTAGGAGAGTAGCATTTCACTGACTCGCGACTTGGAGTGGTCAAGGGTAGGGCTATATGAACTCACGGTTCATGAGATCATGACGTGATCATGACCGTTGGATCTGAGGCACAGGAGAATCATTGGATCATAATCCTTCATGGGTATCGCCTATCAGGGGTTCATAACTTGAGAGAGTTTCTTTTCAATTGTAGAAGTTGTGAAGAACCAAGGGCTCATGTAAACACATAACCCATCTGTAAGTGGGGACCACGTGGTTGACAGGTGGTGTAATGACAAGCACCCAAAGAAAGGTGGGAACAGGTGACGAGTCATGGACACATGTCGCCTGAGAAGGATTCGACCCATTATTGACTCATTGTATCTTGGGAACTCACGAAGGAGGAGCATGAGGGCTCAACACTCCAACTCGTGAAGTCACGAGATGCGAGTAGTGCTAGTATTTAGCCTAGGAAGTGGGTAATCGGTGGTGGACATGTGTCACACTGGGAAAGACTCAACCCATTGTTGACTTATCATGGCTTGGGGTTTCGCAAGATGAAAAAAATGCACCTTGATCGCTAAGGCCGCGAAACGCCGAGAGTCGAGGTCTCATGCGACGGGCGATGGCAACACAAGCTCATGAGAAAAATATAGTGGGGTTGACAAGTGGTGTTTGTGCGTCATTTTGGCAGAAGTCCATGCAACATTGACCTATCGCGTCTCGGGGATTCGCGAAGGAGGAGCATGGGAGCTCAACACCTCAACTGGCGAGGTTGTGAATGGTGCTAGTGTTTGGCCTAGCCTACGGTTACATGTATCAGGCACTAGTGAGGAGGAAGCCATACCCAAATAGAATCTCAAGTATCGGTCGTTTGGAGAAAGGGGAGTCGAGAGTCTTGATTCCTGACTTGTGAGTTGCGAAAGGCGCTTGCGCTAAGGCCAACTTGTGGTCGTTTGGAGGAGGATAAGGAAAGAGAGGGTCTGTACTAAGCCCCATAGAAGTCTTAAGGATTTTTTTCCTCTAAGAAAAAGATGAAAAATCTAAGTTGCAGTAGTGGGTGTGTGACAAATTGGTATCAGAGCATGGTTACAACAATTGGCCTGCTTGGGCTCATGAATGAGTTGTGCAGAAACTCCATTTGAAGTACTCTTAAAAAGAGTAACCTTCTATCTTAACCCCTTTAGAAAAAGATGAAGTTAAGAATGCAATTTCCTATTGTGTGTGTGCGTTTGAAAAATATAAATTATGCACTGATTGTGAATGAATATAATGTTGACTAACAATAAGTATTTTTCTTGCACAAAAAGTGGATGATCAACCGTGGGAAACTAATGATCAACCATGGGAAACTGCATATGCATAGAATGGTGACGCACCACGAAGTGGGGGATGGCTCCCACAACAGAGACGAAGAGTCTGATGAAAGGAGAGCGGTAGAGGCCCCTCCTGATCTAGCTGAGACTGTGAGACGCCTCATGGCCAAACTACAAAGTTGCAAGGCCGACAACGAAAGGTTGATAAAAGAGCAAGAGAAGCAGACAGAAATTAATGCAGTCTTGCTACAGAGTATATCTGACATACAAAGACAATTGCAGCATGAACCTGACACCAGTCACGCGGACCGATGACAGACAAAGAAAATTCGAAGTCCACCTGAGATACAGAAATGTGGTCTTTTAAGTGGCCACACTGGGAAGAGCACCTCGAGAAAGTTCCACCCCAGAGATAAGTGACAAGTGTTGAATGATTCCTCTGGAAAGGAAACTGGCGACTCGGAGGGATCCTCTAGTAGCAGAACTAGTTCTTATTCCTAAAGAAAATGGAAGAAGCGAAAGCATTCCAAAATTCACAATCTCAAAGAATTCAAGAAGGCTAAACCACCCTCTTTCGACGGTGAAATAAAGAAAGGGGAGGAAGCGGAGGCCTGGCTGCTTGGACTAAAGAAGTATTTTAGAGTCCATGACTTCTCAGAAAACTTGAATGCCCAAGTAGACACTTTCAACTTGAATGGAAAGGCTTCCATTTAGTGGGAAGACCTTAAGAATCTAAAATGGATTCACGAAGAGGACCTATCTTGGGAACGGTTTGAGAAATACTTCAGAAAGAAGTATCTGTCGGAAAAGTATTTCGATGAGAAGACTAAAGAATTCTATGAACTCAAACTGGGGCAACTCACCATAGAGGAATATGTTAGCAGATTGCTCAAGTTGCTGAGGTATGTACCCTATATAAAAGCAGAGAAGGCAAAGGTGCAATGATTCATCAGTGGACTACCTAAGGACTATCAAAATAGGATTGAGTTTGATGAGCCAAAGACCCTAGAAGACACTATCCGAATGGTAAGATATTATTACGAACAGCTGGGGCATTGGACAAAACCTCGCGAAAACTGGAAGCAGAAGAATAGCTCGAGATTCCAGAAAAAGAGGTTTAAATCCCCAAGATTTAAAAACTATAAGAAGGACTCAAGGATGAGCTTCCCAACCTAAAGTGTACACCAGCAAAATTTCCCCTCCTAGAGCAGAAATAAAACTTTTGGATCCACCCGAGGAAAGATTGACAACCCAAAGAGAGAACCCTTGAAATGTTGGGGTTGTGGAGAAGAACATCTACTAAGGGACTGCCCGTACCGACAACAGAACAGTCGGAGAATTTACAATGTTCAAGAAGCTATCACCGTCAATGACATGGCCAGGAGTGTGCCGCAAATTTATGTAGCCTTGGATAATAAACAAGTTGAACACCAAGCTTCAATGGTGGAGATGGAAGGTATGATCACCAACCATGGTTCAAATTTGAGTTATATAGCCCCTAAGGCTGGTGATAAGTGTAAATTACAGCCACATAAACACGCCAAGCCATGGTTAGTACAGTTAGCCACTGGCACCGAAAGAAAGGTAGCAGAGGTCATACCAGCTTGCCAATTCACTATGGGTGAATTCCCCACCCAAGCAACCCCTAACATACTACCCCTAGGATCATATGACCTGTTGATTGGAATGGACTGGCTAGCCACATATAAATCCAGACTGGACTATTACCATAAAACATTATAATGTGTAGGTGAAGAAGGAAGAAGGATAACCCTTCAAGGAATCCAAAAACCTGTCTCGGTGAGATGAATATCAGCCCTCCAAATGAGAAAGTATTGCAGAAAGGGATGTATACTTTATGCGATACAGGTGTTGGAATCAGTTGAAGATGACAAACCAAGCCTCGAATATCACCCCACACTAAGAGAATATAGAGATTTATTTCCGGAAGAGGTACCGGGTCTACCTCCGAGAAGGGACATTGACTTCTCGATAGAACTTGCACCGAGAGCGGTGCCAGTGTCCAGGACACCCTACAGGATGAGCACACCCGAGCTAGTTGAGCTTAAATTACAACTAAAATAAATTATGGACAAAGGCTATATCCGGCCCAGCGTGTCTCCATGGGGAGCACCAGTTATGTTTGTAAAGAAGAAATATGGCACCCTCCGACTATGCATAGATTATAGACAACTAAATAAGGTAACCATAAATAACAAGTACCCCTTACCCAGAATCGATGACCTATTCGATCAATTGGGAGGTGCTTCCATCTTGTCAAAGATTGACTTGAGATCTGGATACCATCAAGTCTGAATCAAGGGTAAATACATCCACAAAACTGCCTTCAGGACGAGATATGGTCACTATGAGTTTGTGGTAGTACCATTTGGATTAACCAATGCCCCTGCCACTTTTATGTGCTTGATGAACAATGTGCTCAGMAAATTCYKAGACAAATTTGTACTGGTTTTTATTGACGATATATTAATTTACTCCAAGAATAGAGAGGAACATGAGGAACATCTTAGACTTGTGCTTCAAGTGCTAAGAGAACATCAACTCTATTGCAAATTCAGCAAGTGTGATTTTTTCCAGAAGCAGATACATTACTTGGGCCATGTCATATCCGAAGAAGGAGTAGCAGTAGACCCTGACAAGATCAGGTCTATCATGGAATGGCCTACCCCAAAGGACATTTCAGATATTAGATCATTTATGGGCTTAGTAGGATACTATAGGAGATTTATAAAATGATTCTCCAAGATTGGTTTTCCAATCATTGCCCTCCAAAAGAAGGGAGCTAAATTCACGTGGACACAAGAATGTGAAGAAAGATTTCAATCCCTAAAACATCTACTAACCCATGCACCCGTGTTGAAGATTGTTGATCCTGAAAACAACTTCCTCATGTGCACAGATGCTTGCAAGGATGGGCTCAGAGGAGTCCTTATGAAAGGAGGAAGTGTAGTCTACTATGAATCCTGGAAATTGAATGAGCACAAAGTAAACTATGCGACCCATGACCTAGAAATGGCCGCCATAGTGCACGCCTTAAAAATGTGGAGGCATTACCTCCTGGGAAGAAAATTTGTACTTATGACAGACCACTGTGAATTGCGATATCTATTTGACCAACCAAAACTCAATGCTAGACAATCTAGGTGGATGGCCCTTCTTAGTGAGTTTGATTCATATCAAAGGAAAGGAAAATAAGGCGGTCGATGCCCTTAGGAGAAGTATGAAAATGATTCATCTGGCAGCAGTGAGCACCTGCGAGACGAATGTCAAGGAAAGAGTCAGGAATGCACAAGAAATGGACACATTTTTCCAGACTGTGACCTTGTACCTAGAGCAAGAACCCACAGGGATAAAGTATGAAGGCTACCAGATGATAGATGGAGGTCTGCTAACTTATAGAAACAGATTGTATATTCCATATTGTGATGACTTGAAGAGGTTCATAATGGATGAACTACATAAAATACCATATATTGGTCATCCAGGATACCAGAAGATGATCACAGCCACCAAGAAACAATTCTATTGGCCTGGATTGAAGAAATACATACCTGAGTACTTAGCCAAATGCATAGAATGCCAACAGGTTAAAGCAGAACACTGCCACCCAGTAGGATTATTACAACCCCTACCAATCCTGAAATGGAAATGGGAAACCATCTCCATGGATTTCATCACCGGATTACCAACCTCGCCAAAAAAAATGATGCCATCATGGTGGTAGTGGATAAATTGAGCAAGTCCACTCATTTTATCCCCATCAAGTCGACTTGCAAGGCAATAGACATCGCCAACGTATTCATGAAGGAGATATTCAGACTACATGGTATGCCTAAAGATATCGTGTCTGACAAAGACACGAAATTTACTTCCAACTTTTGGAAATCCTTGATGGTTGGTCTGGAGACCAAATTACTATTTAGCATAGCCTATCATCCTCAAACCGATGGACAGATGGAAAGAATGAACCAAATATTAGAATACATGCTAAGGATGCATGTAATGCATCAACCCAAAAAGTGGGAAGATTACCTGCCACTGGTGGAATTCGCCTACAACAATGGCTACCAAGAATCCTTGAAGATGATCCCTTTCAAAGTCCTCTATGGTAGACCATGCAATACTCCAGTCAGTTGGATAAATCCCATGAATAGAGTTAATATTGGACTCGACATGTTGAAAGAAATGGAACAACAAGTGACTCAGATAAAACAAAATCTAAAGGTCGCTCAGAACAGACAGAAAAGTTACGCCGACCAAAAGATAACTCTGAGAGATTTCAAGATGGGAGACCACGTATATCTCAGAGTTAGGCCCAGGAAGAGTTCCCTGAGGATGGGAGCTTGTGCCAAGTTGGCACCTTGGTATTTTGGACCCTTTGAAGTTCTAGATAGAGTGGGACCTGTAGCCTATAGGCTAGCACTTCCTCCCACAGTAAAAGCACATAATGTTTTCCATGTTTCATTATTGAAGAGATATGTAAATGATTCTCATCATATAATTGACTGGTTTGTGATCCAGGTGGAACCAGAGGGAGAATTCCTTCCAGAACCTTAATGCATACTGGACAAAAAGGAAACCCACTCAGGAACTGAACCATTGCACAGGTCAAGGTGCAGTAGAAACATTTTGGCCCAGATGAGGCTACGTGGGAAACGGAAGATGCCATGAAATAGGCATATCCAATTTTGTTTACTTCTGTACATACATGTCATGTTGATAGATAGAACATCGAGGATGATGTTCCTTTAAGGGGGAGGGAATTGTAACACCTTGTTTCCCCCAGTCTGTAAAAATAATTATATTGGCCAAGAACTATGGCAAACTCAAAGACGTGAATGTTTGATTTGACGGACCTTTGTATAAAAGGTCGATGAATGTAAATTAAGTTATGAATATGTATTGCATGACTACTGGGATGGGGATGTGCTAAAATAGACCATGATGGCTAATGAGAGGTGGTGGAAGGGACCTGGAATGGTTGCGTTAACTTCCATCGAGCCAGTATTGTACTGATTTATACTTGCTCACAAACCAAAGAAGCTCTTTGATCCTGGAATGGATTTCCCGTCAAATTGGTAGGTGGGGAGGCTCCTCAAGAATTAATGAGGGGATGGGGGTGAACCACCCATCTGTAACATCCCTCAAACCTGACCATGGACGGCGAAATTCACGCCACATGCAACCTTGCAGATAGAAAGTGGCAAGAGAGGAAGTGTGGTAGGGGGGAGAGTAGTGTGTGCTACGGGGATCATGAAAGAGACTGGAGAAACCCTGGAAAATGTAGGGAGTTCTGAATACCAGGAGAAGGAGAGTAACCTTCACCTTGGATTATTTTTCCTGCATCAAGAGAAGGAGAGTAACCTTCATCCTTGATTTATGTCGAGCTGGAAGTAGGAGACTGAACCTCAAAGCATCATGGTCTATCTTGGGGTGGGATAGTGGTAAATCCATTTGGAGTCATTGAGCCTATGGTTGGGTGGAAACGAGCACCCCTATCAGTAGTTGCATCATGCCTGGTAGATTTGATAAGTGTTTTATACCTTTTATTTCGAACTGAATATCATGAATGCATGCTTGTGTTTATATGCCCATAATAATTTATGTGTAGAATGATTGCCTGGTGTTTTAAAATGGAAATAATAGATGCATGTGTATGCTTATATGTCATCGTTGGTTTCTGTACAAATGGTTAAGTCTGGGGCCGAAAGGGTAGCTCTCTAAGGTCTCGGAGTCGTGGGAGTTTGAATCCCCGAGAGGATAAATTCCATGATTCAAGCTCAGAAGGGATAGTAAGCCCAATTATAGAAAGAGAGAATACCCTATCATCCAGTCGATGAACGGTTGGAATCCTTTTGGGAATACCCCAGATCTGTCGAGACCGATGGATCTAAAGAAGGAGCGTATGCGTTAACACCCTGACCCTTTCAGCCTTCACATGTAGCGATGGAATTCCGAACCATAGATCCAAGGATCTATCGGAGCCCTATTGACCATCGATCTTAGCCTTGTATAGGCAGGAGAGTAGCATTTCGTTGACTCGTGACTTAGAGTGGTCAAGGGTAGGGCTATATGAACTCACGGTTTGCGAGATCGCAACGTGATCGTGACCGTTGGATCCGAGGCAGAGGAGAACCGTTGGATCAGAATCCTTTGTGGGTATCGCCTATCGGGGGTTCAAAACTTGAGAGAGTTTCTTTTCAATTGTAGAAGTCACGAAGTGTCGAGCATCGAGGGCTCGTGTAAACAAATAACCCATCCGTAAGTGGGGACCGCATGGTTGATAGGTGGCGTAACAACAAGCGCCCAGAGAAAGGTGGGAATGGGTGACGGGTGATGGACACATGTCTCCTGGGAAGGAGTCGACCCATTATTGACTCATCGTATCTCAAGAACTCGTGAAGGAGGAGCATGAGGGCTCAACACTCCATCTCACGAAGTCGTGAGATGCAAGTAGTGCTAGTATTTATCCTAGGAAGCGGGTAATCAGTGGTGAACACATGTCATACTGGGAAAGAGTCAACCCACTGTTGACTTATCGTGGCTCGGGGTTTCATAGGATGAAAAAGTTGCACCTTGATCGCTAAGGCCATGAAATGTTGAGAGTCGAGGTCTCGTGCGACGGGAAACAGTGACACAAGATCATGAGAAAAATATAGGCGGGTTGACAAGTGGCGTGTGTGTGTCGTTTTGGAAGAATTCCACGCAACATTGACCTATCGCGTCTCGGGGATTCGCGAAGGAGGAGCACAGGAGCTCAACACCTCAACTGGCGAGGTTGCAAGTGGTGCTAGTGTTTTTCCTAGCCTACGGTTACATGTAGTAGGCACTAGTGAGGAGGGAGCCATACCCGTATAGCATCTCGGGTATCGGTCGTTTGGAGAAAGGGGAGTTGAGAGTCTTGATTCCCGACTCGTGAGTTGCGAAAGGCGCTTGCACTAAGGCTAGCTTGTGGTCATTTTGAGGAGGACAAGGAAAGAGAGGGTCTGCGCTAGGCCCCATAGAAGTCTCAAGGATTTTGTTCCTCGAAGAAAAAGACGAAAAATATAAGCTGCAGTAGTGGGTGTGTGACACTTCGTTGGGAGAAAATAAGAATAAGAATGGAAAAAGAAATCCAGAAACTGTTAGAGAGACTCATATGATAAGAAATAAGGAAAGGAATCTCAGTAATATGAAGTCTAAGTTGAAAAATCTACAAGAAGTTACAGAGAACAGATGGAAGATTTCACAGATTGGAACTTCGCATGAGGCAGGTTTGCAGGATTTGAACCTCGCCAAAATAGAAAAACTGCGCAGAATCGGACTTTTCCATAGCAATGCTATATGACTGTTGGAGGCACACCAACCATTAGAACGATGCTCCAGAATGGCTAGGAAATGCATTTATGGGTGGATAGATCATCGTTAGACGTTGAGACCGCGCCATAACAGACGGATTCGCATTGATCGAGGCATGTAGAAATTTCAATACACTTAATGTATTTCCTGCGATTCTCCTGATCTAACCATGTACGCCACTGTTAAATATAGAATCACTTCTACTATTATTCTTGCGTAAAATTAAACCACGATCACAACCACAATCACAAAGTGAAATATCAAGAACACACAACACAAAAGTTTTACCGGGAAAGCGTAAAGCTAAAAACCCCACTATCATATATTATGTAT
>JZKD02S1623788.1:67141-120727 GCA_000966675.3 Picea glauca | reverse complement strand
TGCCCAATAACTCCCAAAAATGAGTTAATTACATTAAAAACTCAAAAGTGGTTGGAAAAACCCACTTTATAACCATAAATTGGTTAAATTCGGGCTTAGCCCCTTAGTCTTGGGCATGCGCTCCTTTGGCAAGGTTATATGGACTCCATATGGCCAAGCGCTTAGCCCAAAGGGCTAAGGCTGGCCCCTCTCCTCCTTTATGCGCATAACCATACAATATAATTAATATTGTGGGTTTTAATAACATAAATTAATTTGGGCGCAATGGTTATAGGACTAAAGTGAAGGTTCTTAGGCTTAGTGGTTGGTCATGGGTTCAAAACCCAGGGACCCCAAAACTTTTTTTTTGAAACATACCACATTGACTGATGACTGGGTGCCACGTGGCACTTTCCCATTCGACGGACAAATGCCACTTGTCAACCATTGACTGGTCCAGTTGCCTGCCACATGTCTGCCCTGTCAGTAAACCTGCCCAATCACCATCATCCAAAGAGTGCCACGTCATCTCCTGCACAGTCAGCATGCTGATGTCATCATCGTTGACTTTTTGACCAGTTGACCTTTGACTTTTTACATGTTTGGGCTTCCGATCAGAACGCGATAACTTTCTCATACGGAGCCCGTTTGACAAAGTAAATATACCGCCAGAATCGGGAAGATGAGACGGACGCAATGGTGTTGGTTTTGTCAGATTCTGAGCACTTTTATTTTTGAGCATTTTCATGCCCTGACAGGCTTCTGAATCCGATTTCGGATCAATTTAAGGGAAAAGTAAATTAGACACATGTTTCTTGTTGACTTTTCAACACTCCCTCTCAACAAGAAAGGGATTATCCTTCACCCCAATCCTGTCTCTATGATATTCGAATTTTCTCCTGGTGAGCGCCTTTGTTAGAATGTCGACATCTTGATCTTTTGTAGGAATGTATTGAAGCAACATGATCTTCTGCTGCACAAAATCTCTGAGATGATGATATCAGATATCTATATGCTTAGATCTATCATGAAACATAGGATTAATCAAGAGTTTAATGCAACTCTGATTATCACAGTAAATCATTGTCGGATCTAAATGAGAACCAAACAAACCAACCAAGATCTTCCTCATCCAGATAGCCTCAGATGCAGCGTGGCTCGCTTCCATGTATTCTGCTTCCGCTGAGCTAAGTGCCATGGATCTTTGTTTCTTTATATACCAAGAAATAGTTGTAGATCCAATACTAAAGATCCCCCCTGATGTGCTCTTTCTGTCCGTTGAGCTGCCCACCCAATCTGCATCCATGAAGCCATGCAACTTCACCTCATCCGTTTGTTTGTACCATAATCCATAATCATATGTGCCCTTCAGATATCTCAGGACATGATTTTCTACCTCATGGTATACGAATGTGTTGACAGGCATAAATGACACACCGTCAACTAGAAGGTCAAATCCGGACTAGGGTTGTCTAATTAACCCAAGCTGTTTGGAATGAAATGACCCGACGGGTTTAATGGCTCTATTAGCCAACTAAAGTCCTAAAAATGATAAAATAAATAAACTAATCTAAGGCTATGATAATAAGAAAATAAGTTTACTAATTACAAGTGTTCAAATAAAAACATGAATATGTACAAATGATTATAAACAATGTACATACAACTTGCAAGGTTTACTTGAAATCTTGTGAAATGAATGTTCTTAAAAGTGTTTCTAAAAGAGATAAAGAAAGAACATAAATATTTTTGTTTTCTTTTTGAATATTTAAAGATCTAATACTAAGAAAATATGAATGAAATAAGAATACATAAACAGTCAAAGAAAATCCATCTTATCTTATTCCATTAATAAATAATTCAACTAAATAACAAACTAACTAACTTGTAACTAATTGATTAACCGAGTTTATATTTATGTGTAATTTGAGCTTCTAATTGTCCTGCATGTGAGGGAAACCTGTGACAGAACAGTGCTAATACTCCGAGAATAAATTCAAAGGTGTATTGAAGTGAGACTATAGCAACAAAATCATAAATGTAAAGATCTGGTGATCTTATGATAATCAACACTTAGAATGAAAGGAAACACAATTCAAAGCATTAATATTATCTATCATTTAATATCCAAAATAAATCAATAGTAACCAAATGACAGATTAATCACAAATATAAAAATGGAATAACAAATTATAGACAACATCAAAATACTTAATAATATGAAACACCATATGATAACCAGACTAAATTTGCATCAAACATAATAATATTTCATAAGATCGAGTCAATGAAAGAACATAATGGGGTAAGCATAACACAGGTATAAAGCCAATGGTGAGTAGCTTCTCCATATCAGTTCTCAAAATCACATGTCCATAAAGTATCCCAGCAAAAGTTTTTTTTACTACTAACATCAATCACTATTTAAACTAGTCTTGGATGGACAACCTCTTATCATGCAAGATAGAGGGTAATCCCAAAAAAATAGATTGCATTAAAAAAATAGTACAACAGGGAACCACTCCTATAGGAGTTTGTTTTTCAAAATTAATTGCATAATGCAATAGTTTTATCAAACAGAAAAGATCCTACTAAACCATACATCGTATAATCCATGATGGCCTCTCCTTATGAATAGCACCATAACTATTATTCTCCTGAAAATAACAAAACGAATTTGATTTAAGATAACAATACAAACTAATATTTACAAAATATAAGCTACAGGATTTTGTAGCTAGTCTAAAATAGTAAAAAAATAAAATCAAAAATAAAATCTATCTATTTTATTTTTAAAACAAAATTAAATCAAAAACAAAACAACTATTTACTATTTCAACCATTTGACAAAGAAGCATCCAAATTTATGACAGTGGAATTTGTTCAGTTTTTTTTTAATCATCATATTATTAGACTGCTTAATCCCCTTGTTTATAAAACTCAAATCTGAGTTACCCTATTTCTTCTTCTTGGGATTTTTCTTACCAATTGGTTTGTCAACAATACCCCGAATTGGCTCAACAGTAAGAGCAATAGAAACCTTCTCTTTCAATACATCCACTACCTCCTCTTTCAATTTTCTGGGTACGAAATTATATCGTGGTTTTTTACCCATAGGGTTTTGCATAGCAATAGAGTTTGGTTCAGTGACCTCATGGTATTCATGTGGATCATCACACAGGTCATTGAAAGCAAGGTTTAACCTTTTTCCGTGATAGAACTCAGTTGTTTTATGCAGATATTCAAATCCACAGAGAGGAAAGGGGAAAATAGAAGAAACAAAAAGGATGAAACAGATTTTCTGAGGAAATGCTATCCAGAAAACAAAACATACCTCTGAAATAGATTTGTTTCTGAAGAATTTGCCCGCATGGAAGGTAAATGACCCCATTTCCAAAATGGTTTTTAAACGGTTTGGCCAAATTCGTAACCGTTTGCTCAAAAATCCTCCCAAAAAAATATGTCTCTATTACACACTTACATATTTGAACTATGCTATGTAATCACGAATGTGTAAAACCTCAGGATTGTTCATATCTTCACTACTACAGGAGCCATGGATGTTATCACACAGACACAGTAAAGGAAACGAGAGGTGGGTTTGGCTTTCCAATACACAAGAAGTAGGGAGAGTTTTATGAAATCGGGAGAGGCCTGATGCCTTAGGACTTGGGAGGTTATCATACTTGGCAATTCTAGTTTTGGGTGGGTAAGAAACAGAGGACCACTTTGTGTAATGAAAATTAAACCCAAAATACTACCAGCTACCTCTTCCAAAAATCAATGCCGATCTAAGTTACGCAAGACAAAGGGTGAGGTGAAATTATTAGTGTGTCAATTCTATACCAAGGTGATAGGATTGTGATTCGACTTGGTAAGAGTAAGATGCATATTTTGAATTTAACCCGGGGTTTTGTGCCATCAAGCATATCCAATATAAAAAATCATATAATCAACCATAGATATGACTAAGTCATATTTCCCATAGTGAATCAATCAAGTATAATGGCAATGGATTAGAAAATAGGATTACAAAAAAGTATGGATGCCTTTGAGGTGTAATCTCATTTGCAAAAGAAACAAAGAAATTACAAACTGTAAAATGATTATTCAAGACAAATTTTTGTTTTAATTTCATGCTTTCAGTCATGAAATTAAACAAAACAAACGATAAAAAAATGAGAAGCTCTTACACACAGCTAGCCCAATGAATTTTTTCAAAATGAAAGATGATAGAAATCTTTGCAAGGAGAAGGAGGCAGCTACAGGAAATTTTATCTTATGAAGATGACATTTTTCATGATAAAATTGACATGAATTGTTGGCTGCCAACAGAATGATATGTCGAATCAATGGCAGTCGAATGCAGTGTTCCATGCCTACTATCAGCAACTGAAGGTTTCCATCGAGTCTTTCCTGGGCATGACACTACACACTCTGCACCAGTACAGACCACTAGCTAAGTTCTGCGGAGATCCACACTTTATTTATATCACTGCGTGCAGAGATGAGAGTAAGGAAGATTTACAGTCCTATTATAAGCTGACCAATGAAGACATGGAACAGACCACAAAGAAGTGGTGGGAGGAGTTCCTGGTACCAGTTAATGATGCAGAACTCTCTAACCCTGACATCATAGGAAGCCCCTTGGTCACCCGGTTCGAGCATGCAGGACAGACCAGTGCAAAGAAGAAAAAGAAAAAGGAGGAAGTTCAGAACATAGAGACCGATGAGGAGGGCATCACCTCAAAATAAAGTAGACCTGACTCGCCCACAGGAGGAGGAGGAGATGAAGTAAATCAAGAAGTAGGAGGGGAAGAAGGAGAAAAACAAGGATAAGTTGAAGCTACACCGCTGAAGGATCCCCCTATTGAGGTAGAAACATCAAAGAAGAGGAAGGGTTCTCCACATAAACCTTCAGCAAGAAAGAAGACCCACGCCAGTAATCCCAAGCTAGAGGCTATGCTCACGGAGGATGACATCGGTCTAGTCCATGAAGAAATGGAGTATGCATCTAAGGAACTCTTACAGAGATATGGCATGAAGCAAGAAGAGTTGTATGTAAGAGTTGAGAAGGAACTGAAGGAAATTCAACGAGCCATTCAATTGAGCCACGCAGTATCTATTGTGCCTTCCTCGTCAGAGACTATGGATTTGGGGGATGAATCAGCCCAACTTCGAAGACTTGTAGATGCAACAGAGGCTCGGCTTCAACGAGTCCAATAAGAAAAGGAACAGGCCATAGAATCCCTAAATAAAGAAAAAGAGAATATCTTGGAGCAGCTACGAGTTGCGCGATATTGTGTAACTGCATATGAAAATGAGAAAGATGAGTTATGGGAAATTCTCGAGGAATACAAAGTGAATATATAGAGGGAAAAGGACCAGTTTCTCACAGAGAAGACTACAGTCAAAGAAGTGGTGAGAAAATAACTTCGCTCTGTGTTAGGCTTGGAACAGGAGGAACATGAGGAAATCGAGGTTCAAGTGATGAAGCTCGTTGAGGCCATCCAACAGCTTCAAGCATGGGTAATGGAGTTGGAGATTCAAGAAGTACCAAACACTCTATAGGAAGTGCGTGACTAGAGGGAGGAAGCCAATAAGATCACAGTAGAAAGGATGAGAGTATTTTCCTCAGAATTCAAGAAGCTAAGAAACAAAAGTGCATAGACCGATGAATGCCTTACAGAAGACCCAGAACTTAGGAAGTTGGAAGCCTAGCTATAGGAGACGCAGCATCAGGCACTGTTAGTACAAGCGCAAATGAAGTCACTCAATTTGGTTGAGAGAATGAACAGATCACAAGAAAATCATGTGGTCCATCAATAGATTACTGGCATCCATAGCAGAGTAATGGAAGTCACATAGAGGATACAGCCTGTGCAGGATGAAGCCTGTGCGGTGTTTGAAGAGATCGAGCGACAAGGTTCGCAACTAGACCAAGTGTTTGCGATAGTGGAACAACACCTAGAAGGGCCTGTTACAGAACAATTGATCCAGTAGTTTGTTGAGCAGGAAGCTCAAGTGAAGCAGAAAGTCGAGGTAGCTCGAGGCCTTCAAAGCAGCACTGCCCAGATCTGAGAGACTCGGGACGAGTCACAGATGAGTGTTGGGGGCATGTTTTCCCTTGACCAAGTTTTGAGGAAACATTGGTCAGGTTTGACCAATTTTTTACTTCATTGGTCAAATATGGAGCACCCAGGCAGAGCTAAGATCATGGGATCTCACTCATTTTGTGGACCCAGCAAGGGGTTCACTAGGGTTTTGGGTATCAGGGTTTAGAGTATGTTGGCCCATGGGTGTACCCATGTTTAGGCCTTTTTGTAAGGGATGTAAAAGTATAAATAAGAAGGAATGTAATGTATAAGTAGAGGTGTAAGTAGATAAGTGCAAGAGGCAAGTAGTTCTAAGTTTCTTTGTGCAACAGACTGTGTATGTAAGGCTTTGTGTGTAATAAAGGAGTTGGCTCTATGCCTTGACCTGATTATGGGAAGGTGGATCTGGTGCTTAGTGAGCAGATGACCTGTCCAGTGTGAATCTTGGCTATGTGGCTTAGTTCACAAGAGCGGATGAATGTAAGAGATTGAAGACTAATAAAGAAGAAGTTGTTGGTGGACATAGCCCCACACTGGGGTGAACCATGTAAATCTTGTGTTGATGGTTTGCTTTGTGCTATAATGTTTATGTTGTAAAACTGATTAGTGCATTGAATGTTATGAATAATAGATAGACCTATGAATTTGTAATGCTTTGTATATATTGAATGTGTTAGATATGACTTTTGATGCTAAGTGTGATGTGTATTTTGTCATTGTTACTGCATCAATTTATACGTAGGGTTTGTTCTGCGATGTGAATGAGTTTGATAACTAATGCATGTTGTTATTAAGTACTCTTTGGAGTAATTGTAACCACGGATATGTGTCCCAGCTTAGTTACAGACACCTAAGTCTTGTAACCCCCCCTGCCCCTATCTCGGGTGAGACTTCGCCTGCTTCGCAGGTGTTGCTAAAAGGGCTGGTAGTTAGGGTTTTGTTGGTGCATTGTTGAAGCGTTGAACCCTGGGTCTGCCCCTATGCCCACAAATAGTTACATTGTCAGGACTGAAACTGTGATTGTTGGGAACTGAAGTAAAGAAAAGAGAAGATTTGTGCGTAGATATGTTGTTGTAGTGTGCAATATTCTACTTAACTTGTGAAGCCTTGTGCTAAGAAAGAAACCCAATCTGAAGAAAAGAGGTAAGATCTTGAAAGAGGTAAAGATTTTTTCTTTGATAGAATAAGATAAGTGAAAATTTTTGTTTTGAAAGCATGAATCTAGGTATGTTAGATAGATTTTTTCCTAGTCTGAAAGCTAGGGTACAGCTAGAAGAAAGAGTTGATCTGAAAAAAATTGATAGAAATAGAGAAAGATATGTTATTTCTATGCATAGAAATATTTTTTGGACTAATGAGTGGATGCAAGAACCTAGAAAGAATTTTTGCATATTACAGGCTCAGCACTATGATCCTAGTGCGTCGTAAAGGAAAGGTAGGGGAACATTTAAAACAAAGAGAGGATTGACATTATGTTATAACTGCAAAAGACCAGGACATCTTGCTAAGGAATTCCCTGGTATAGGTCTTATTTGTCTTTGTTGTAAAACTTTTGGTCATGAAGTTGAGGATTGTCCAAGAATGATTGCTAAAGTTGAAAGGATGAATATGAGACAAGAAAAATATCAAGAGAATAAGATCATGATAAAGAATCATCAAGAGAAAGAATCGGAGAAAGCTCATACTATGTTAGTACAGTTAAAAGAAGTAATCAATGATCACAAAGATGTCAGTTTACCAAAGATCATGAAAAACAAATAACGCATAGATACAAGAAGAGGAGACTTCGACATATAATGTGTCCTGCATGAGGAGACACAAGTGAATATCATAACAGAAGACACTTGGGAAATTTTTGGAAAGCCCACTATGGTACCTTCATTAGGAAGAATAGGCTTGTTTAAAGGAAATATGATAACCCTATGTGGAAGAGTTATTAATGTGCCTTTTATCATTCATGGAACATCGACTGAAGATGAATTTGAAGCCATTAAGATTGTTGAGAACATCGCCCCTTTCCCCCTTTTTCTAGGTAAGACTTGGATTGAGAAAGATCATATCAGAAGGAAATCAGAGGAAGAAGCTACAGAAAACAAAAATAAAGAACTAAGGGAATTCATAGCTAGAAAAATAGAGCGATTGATAGAAGAATGAGAAGTTGAGTCGAAGCAACAGAAGACTAGAGAATCAATTGTCGAGGTTGAAAGAATGCAAGAATGTTTGAAGGACCTATCCATGAAATAAAGAAGTATATCCACCCAGTAAATAGTAAGATAATGGATATTAACTTCGAACCCTTTGAGAGCACATCAGTAGTGCAAATTCACTTCGCTTGGAGAAGATAAGAATAAGAATGGAAAGAGAAATCTAGAAACAGTTAGAGAGACTCAGATCACATGAAAGAAGGAAAGGAAGCGTAGTAAGAAGAAGGTTAAGTTGGAAAAGCTACAAGAAGTTATAGAGAACAGATGTAAGATTTCACATATTGGAACTTCGCAGGAGGCAGGTTTATAAGATTTGAACCTCACCGGAAAAAAAGAACCATGCAGAATGGGACTTCTCCTTGGCGAAGCTATATGACCTTTGGAGGTGCCCTAACCATTAGAACGACGCTCCGAAATGTCTAGGAAAAACATTTATGGGTGGATAGATCATCGTTATACATTGAGACCGCGCCATAATGAATGAATTCACATTGATCGAGGCATTCTTGTCCATTGGAGGAATCTGTTATGGCACTTGCTTACTTAACCCATCAAACGCTGCATTGGGACCACTTTTTTCCACCCATGATTATCTAAGAAAATAAACAAAGTGATTGTGTGTGTCGAGATGTGTTATCAGACCTCGCCATATTTTGTTTACCCCGCTATTCGTTCACCTACCCTGACTTATTTGTTAATAGCGAGAATGTCGGCCAAGCGCATTGAGCTAGAGAAGTTTGTTGAAGTAGTTCTAAAGACGTTTATGGCTAATAAAGATATATTTGAGGGAGTACAGGCATCGTCGACCAGGGGATTGTAGGTTTTCCCTTTGACCGGACGTCATTCGAAATGTGTCAACCCCATGAGTGAGAAGTGAATTAAGCACCGCGATGATCTAGATAATGTGAAGCAAATCACGTCGGTCTTACTGGACTATATCCCGCCTTTGGCTGGCGCGGTTAACCGAGATAGCATTCCACGGGACTCCGAGTACACATTGATCACCACGTACATTCTGAAGGGAATACGCATAGTTGGAACCCATTTAGGACATATCCCAGCATTGAATAATAGTGATTTCAACCTTGGAGACAGAAAGAACCACGCGATCCTTGCGCCCCATAGATATTTGATGAAGACGATTGGGAAGAAGCCTCGCATACTCTCCCAGCCATGGATAAAGGAGTTGGAGTAGTCCATGATACTCAACGTGATGAATATTCCTCATTTTGGCCGACATCAGGAGGTTAAATGCTTGCATTAAACTCCTCTTGTCATGATATTAGGGTGGATTACTATGGATCTAGTGTTGATCCATCGGATTATAGGATTGAACATGCAAGGACCCGACCCTCAATAGTTCTACCCAGGGAAGACCTCAGATCGCTCCCTGTCACAGTGCATTAAGGAGGCATATGGCGAAGTTGAGAAGAAAAAGTGAGGCTACAAGGTAGCCTCCATCCAGGATGGCATATCGCACCTAGATTTCCAACTCATAGCTAGCAAGATTGTCAGAAAGAACCGCCCCACGAAGGTCACCGGGTTTGTGGTAGACCTCGCAGGAAAATGCGTGGAGGGGATGCAAATGAATTGGGCGAGCTACCTCATCAATGATCTCGAGAAAGACTGCCACAAAGCGTAGGATTAGGGATATGAGTCCCATTTCAGTCAATTGCTTGTGTTGTTCACATTTTTTCTTCGCAAATGCCAGAGGGAGTAGATTTTCTAGAAATTGAGCCATTAGAGAAAATGGAAGCTATATTTTATACCTTATGGTATACGAATGATATGTCGAAGCAATGGAATTCAAACGCAATGTTCCATGCCTACTATCAACAACTGAAGGTTTCCATCAAGTCTTTCCTATGCATGAAACCACACACTCTACACCAGTACAGACCACTAGCTAAGTTCCATGCAAATCCACAATTTATTTATATCACTACACGCAGAGATGAGAGTAAAGAAGAGCTACAGTCCTATTATAAGTTGATCGATGAAGACATGGAACAGATCATGAAGGAGTGGTCGGAGGAGTTCCTGGTACCGATTGATGATGCATAAATCTCCAACCCTAACATCATAGGAATCCCCTTGGTCACCCGGTTCGAGCATGTAGGACAGACTAGTGCGAAGAAGAAAAATAAAAAGGAGTAAGTTCAGAACATAGAGACTCATGAGGAGGATAGTGCCTCGGAAGAAAGTAGACCTAGATCGTCCGCAGGAGGAGGAGGAGATGAAGTAAATCAAGAAGTAGGAGGGGAAGAAGGAGAAAAACAAGGAGAAGGCAAAGCTACACCACCGAAGGATCCCCCTACCGAGGTAGAAACATCGAAGAAGAGGAAGGTTTCTCCGTAGAAACCTTCAACAAAAAAGATGACCCACGCCAGTAAGACCAAGCTAAAGGCTACACTCATGTAGGATGACATCGGTCTAGTCCATAGAGCAATGGAGGATGTGTCTGAGGGCCTCTTAGAGATATATGGCGTGAAGCAAGAAGAGTTGTACATAAGAGTTAAAAAGGAACTAAAGGAAATTCAATGATCCATTCAATTGAACCGCGCAGTATCTAATGCGCCTTCCTCGTCGAAGACTGTAGAGTTGGAGGATTAACTAGCCAAACTTAGAACACTTGCATATGCAACAGAGGATTCACTTCAGCGAGTCCAAGAAGAAAAGGAACAGGCCATAGAATCCCTGAAGAAAGAAAAAGAGGATATCTTGGAGCAGATACAAGTTGCGCAGTACTATGTAACCACGTATGAAAACGAGAAAAATGAGTTTTGGGCGATGCTCAAGGAAGACAAAGAGAAGACACAGAGGGAAAAGGACCAGCTTCTCGCAGAGCAAACTATAGTCAAAGAAGTGGTGAGAAAAGAACTTTGCTCTGTGTTAGGCTTGGCACAGGAGG
This sequence comes from Picea glauca, assembly GCA_000966675.3. Classification (NCBI taxonomy): domain Eukaryota; kingdom Viridiplantae; phylum Streptophyta; class Pinopsida; order Pinales; family Pinaceae; genus Picea; species Picea glauca. The sequence goes on along the minus strand of JZKD02S1623788.1, from coordinate 109,538 downwards.
AACATGAGGCAATCGAGGTTCAAGTGATGAAGCTCACTAAGGCCATCCAACAGCTTCAAGCATGGGTAACAGAGTTGGAGATTCAAGCAGTACCAAGCAATCTATAGGAAGTGCGTGACTAGAGGGAGGAAGCCGCTAAGAGTGCAATAGAAAGAATGAGATTCCTTGCCTTGAAATTCAATAAGCTAAGAAATAGAAGTGCGCAGACCTACAAATGCCTCACGAAAGACCAAGAACTTAGAAAGTTGGAAGTGTAGCTATAGGAGGTGCCGCAGCAGGAACTATTAGTACAAGCATAGATGAAGTCACTCACTATGGTTGAGAGAATGAATATATCACAAGAACATTGCATAGTCCAGTAGTAGATTACTGCCATCCAAGATAGAGTAATGGAAATCACACAAAGGCTACAACCTGTGCAAGATGAATCATGTGCGATGTTTGAAGAGATCAAGCGACAAGGTTCGCAACTAGACCAAGTGGTTGTGATAGTGGAACAGTGCTTGGAAGGGACTGTTACAGAACAATTTATCCAGGATTTTGCTGAGAAGGAATCTCAGGTGAAGTAGCAGGTTGAGGCAGCTCAATCTAATCTCGAGGCCTTCGAACCAGCACTACCCAAATTTGAGTGACTCGGGACGAGTCATAGGTGAGTGTTGGGGGCCTGTTAGCCCTCGACCAAGTTTTGAGGAAACATTGGTCAGGTTTGAACACTTTTTTACTTTCACGGGCTGGTCGAAGATGGAGCGCCTAGGTGGAGCTAAGATTGTGGGATATCACTCATTTTGTGGACCAAGCAAGGGGTTCACTATGGTTTTGGGTATTAGGGTTTAGAGGATGTCGGCCCATGGGTATACCCATGTTTAGGCCTTTTGTGAGGGATGTAAAAGTATAAATAAGAAGGAATGTAATGTATAAGTAGCGGTGTAAGTAGCTAAGTGGAAGAGGCAAGTAGTTATGAGTTGCTTTGTGTGTAATAAAGGAGTTGGCTTTGTGCCTTGACCTGATTGTGGGAAGGTGGATCTGGTGCTTAGTGCACAAATCACTTGTCCAGTGGGAAGATTGCCTCTGTGGCTTAGTGCACAGGAGAGTATGGATGTAAGATATTGAAGACTAATAAAGAAGAAGAAGTCGTTGGTGGACGTAGCCCCACACTGGCATGAACCACGTAAATCTTGTGTTGATGGTTTGCTTTGTGCTATAATGTTTATGTTGTAAATCTGCTTAGTGCATTGAATGTTATGAATAATAGATAGACCTATGAATGTTTAATGCTTTGTATATATTGAATGTGTTAGATCTAACTTTTGATGCTAAGTGCGATGTGTATTTTGTTATTGTTACTGCATTGATTTATACTTAGGGTTTGTTCTAAAATGTGAATGAGTTTGATAACTAATGCATGTTGTTCTTAAGTACTCTGAGGAGTAATTGTAATCACATATATGTGTCCTAGCTGGGTTACAGACACCTAAGTCCTATAACCCCCATGCCTCTACCTCGGGTGAGACTTCGCCTACTTCGCAGGTGTTGCCAAAAGGGTCAGTAGTTAGAGTTTTGTTGGTGCATTGTTGAAGCGTCGAACCCTGGGTCTGCCTCTATGCCAACAGTGTGTCAATGGCTCGGAGGCATTGATGGCCTAACAAATTCAGAGGTCTTCGTCTAGTATAAAAAAACTGCAATAGTCACATAGTAAGACCCACCATAACATGAGGTTTTTGTTGAAGTTGAATGTTATGGGGTCAACGACATCAGAGAGAAATGATGGTTCTCTCTGTGTCATCTAAGACTCCTCATTGTAAATGTAATGAGAGTCAAGATACTATCTCCCTTCTAGAAATGGTGTTGATGTCGACAGAAAGGGAGACATGACTCCAAGAAGAAAAGGGCTTCATGAAATCCACTAGAGAATATTAGGAACTGATAAGGAGCATGAACAAAGTTAAGAGGCGATGGGACTCAAGAGTGCCCTTGGTTGGGGATATGTTTGAAGGGTGATTGGAAACAACCATGAAACTATATTCTAGTGTCTGTGGGATGACTAGACATGGGGTTAAATTGTACGAGAGGCGTGAAGAAGTGGAAAAAATCATAGATCGGGGGTACATGGACTGTGGGATACTCGGGGTTTATGGACAATGTCAACATGAATGGAGGATAGTGAATTCCCCTACCAAGGGATACATGGGTTGTTTTGCCAAAAAACGAAGGTCATCAAGGGTGACGACAAAAAGCTAAGTAAATGTTGGAAAAAAGGCTTTTTTACAATTACCAAATGAATAAAGAATAATTTGGGATGAGTGTACAGATACATAAACGAGTGCCCCCAGTGAAATATGGCTTGGCATGTGAGGGAGCAAGTTGCGTGGAAAACTGGTGGAGGGTGGGGGGCCCATAGGTGGTTTCTGTATGAGGTAAATGAAATGGATGGAAATCTATAGATGGGAAAATTCATTGTGGATGTAACGGAGGGTTAATGTTACCAAAGAGCTGCAGTAAAGATAAAAATGTGATTAGATAACCAAGGAGTCTGTTGGGAAATCTAGAAAAATGAGGAGAAGGAGTATGTGGTTGATTCTCGTAAATGTGTAAGACTATCGGGACTCCCATACCTAAGGGGTGAAAGAAGCATGAGTTTAAAAGTGTCAAAGGGGACTATGAATGGGAAAACTCATGTGGGAGAGAGTGCTACTAGATGACAGTACCAAAATGCAGCGGAGGTGATGGTACTATAGAGATGGATGTAGGGACCCTAAAGGAGAATGTCGGAGAGTGTGAGTGGGAGATTCAATTGGTATTCAGAGGGAATGATTAAATGCCAGTGTCGATCATATACCTCAAGGGATTGTGTTGATATGTGATGACCAAGTACCTGCACACATTAAAACCGAATACCTGACGTGAACAATATCTGAAGATAAAGAACATATAACGGTTACTTGATAATTGTGAACATGAACATGCATACCTGGATGTGATGTGACAAAAATGCTCCCCCGAGGCCGAGTGCAGATGGTAACCCAGGGAATATGATTGTGTAGGTGGCGGGGGCTTGATCCCATGGTTGAAGACGAATCAGAAAATAGAGACTTTGAGCTCCCGTAACTGAGTGTGGAAGTTTGGCAAAAGGGACTATATATGGATGTGGGGCCCAAAATGCCACCTCATTTGTACTTGCTGCCATAGTGAGTGGACGAGAGGATTTAGAGGAGATTTGGAGATTACGGGAGTTTGAGCCAACCGATCCAAGAGTTGGGAGATCTAGGTTAGTGGTCTCATCCTCCTGCATAGTAGATGGGTTCTAATTTTTGGGTAGGGTCGTACGGATGGTCATACTAGGGTTTTTTGTAGGGGTGGGCCCACTAATGCGCAAGAGAAGGAAGGATACTCACGTTAAGATGCGTAGTTATAATTCCCTCTTACGCGCATGATGCGAGGCTGTGCTAAATACAATCAGACATGGGGGTGAATGGATGGGGAAAAAAGGTGCACATTTGGTGCACACCTATTCGAATTACAGTTGTGAACTGTGTGCAACTGTTTCTTAGAGAGTTGTGCACCCGTGCGTAGCTATGTAGAGAACAGATGTGCATGAATGTGCACCTGTGGGTGTGACAGATGCACATTGATGTGCATTTGTTTCTCTGACAACTGTGCATTGATGTGCAACTGTGCGAAGAAAAGGCATGCATATGTGTGTTCCTGTGGGGGTGACAGTCGCGCACTTGAGGCGAAGCTGAGGGGTTTTTTGAAAACTTGAATTTGTTGATTTTTTTTATAAATGACGATTGTTGATCAAGTGATTTTCGTGTGAATGCAGGTGACCAGTCTGATCATGCTAGTCCATTGGAGGGAGAGAGATTGGGAGCACCTCCGGGAGGCAATGAGAGAGGAGTCTGACATTCGAAGACTCTTGGCAGCCTATGGGTTTCTCAAGTTCTTTGACTGGCCCCTGATACAGTCGCAGGAGTACCTTCTTCAGTATCTATTGTCGATATGGAGCACTGATCTACAGTGTTTCATTGTGCGGGGTCATAAGATGACATTCTCAGTTGTTGAGGATGTGTACTTTTTTACGGGGCTCCCCTTTCGGGAAATGGCCCTGCCAGTTGACCCCAAGATGCCATGGGAAGTTAGGTTGATAGACCTGGAGCGTGATTATTACTCAGATATGAACACGATGTCAAGTTTGGTTGTCTGTATTGAGGTGATGGATGTGATTTTTCATCAGTGCATCGCAACGATGATTGTGAGGATCTACGGATCCTTAGTTACTCAGTGGATCAGTGGTGGTCAGATGAGGATTATGCCAAGAGTCTTGGATGGAGATTTTTTCACCTGGGGCTTGATATTGCATGCCAAGATGATGGGGCATATTCATCGGTGTTGGACCACCAACTCCGATGATTTTTCCTTTGGATCTATCTCGATGGTGTGGTTTCTGGAGAGGGTGCCCATGTTTCATCCTAGAGTGTTGTTGCAAGCTGCAGGGCCACTTGAGTAGCTGAAGATAGAAAATCCCTCGTGATGAGGAAGGTTTCTCCGAGGTAGAAACATCGAAGAAGAGGAAGGTTTATCCGCAGAAACCTTCTGCAAGAAAGACGACCCACACCAGTAAGCCCAAGTTAGAGGCTACATTCTTGTAGGATGACATCGGTCTAGTCCACAGAGAAATGGAGGATGTGTCTGAGGACCTCTTACAGATATATGGCGTGAAGCAAGAAGAGTTGTACGTAAGAGTTGAAAAGGAACTGGGAAATTCAACGATCCATTCAATTGAACCACGCAGTATCTAATGCGCCTTCCTCGTCGGAGACTGCAGAGTTGGGGGATGAACTAGCCAAACTTCGAACACTTGCATATGCAACAGAGGATTCGCTTCAGCGAGTCCAAGAGGAAAAGGAACAGGCCATAGAATCCTTGAAGAAAGAAAAAGAGGATATCTTGGAGTAGCTACGAGTTGCACGGTACTGTGTAACCACGTATGAAAATGAGAAAGATGAGTTATGGGCGATGCTCAAGGAAGACAAAGAGAAGACACAAAGGGAAAAGGATCAGTTGCTCGCAGAGCAGACTACGGTCAAAGAAGTGGTGAGAAAAGAACTTTTCTCTGTGTTAGGCTTGGCACAAGAGGAACATGAGGCAATCGAGGTTCAAGTGATGAAGTTCACTGAGGCCATCCAGCAGCTTCAAGCATGGGTAATAGAGTTGGAGATTCAAGTAGTACCAAGCAATCTGTAGGAACTGTGTGACCATAGGGAGGAAGCCGCTAAGAGTGCAATAGAAAGAATGACATCCCTTGCCTCAAAATTTAGTAAGCTAAGAAATAGAAGTGTGCAAACCAACAAACGCCTCATGGAAGACCCAGAACTTAGGAATTTGGAAGTGCAGCTACAGGAGGCACCGCAGCAGGAACTATCAGTACAAGCGCAGATGAAGTCACTCACTGCGGTTGAGAGAATGAAGATATCACAAGAACATTGCATGGTCCAGCAGTAGATTACTGTCATCCAAGGCAGAGTAATGGAAATCACACAAAGGCTACAACCTGTGCAGGATGAATCCTGCGCGATGTTTGAAGAGATTGAACGACAAGGTTTACAACTGGACCAAGTGGTTGCGATAGTGGAACGATGCTTGGAAGGGACTATTACAGAACAATTGATCCAAAAGTTTGTTGAGAAGGAATCTCAGGTGAAGTAGTAGGCCGAGGCAACTCAATCTAATATCGAGGCCTTTGAAGTAGCGCTGCCCAGATCTGAGTGACTCGGGACAAGTCACAGGTGAGTGTTGGGGGCATGTTAGCCCTCGACCAAGTTTTGAGGAAACATTGGTCAGGTTTGAACACTTTTTTACTTCGACAGGTTGGCTGAAGATGGAGCGCCCAGGAAGAGCTGAGATCGCGGGATATCACTCATTTTGTGGACCCAACAAGGGGTTCACTATGGTTTTGGGTATTAGGGTTTAGAGTATGTCGGCCCATGGGTGTACCCATGTTTAGGCCTTTTGTGAGGGATGTAAAAGTATAAATAAGTAGCAATGTAATGTATAAGTAGCGGTGTAAGTAGCTAAGAGCAAGAGGCAAGTAGTTCTGAGTTTCTTTGTGTGTAATAGAGGAGTTGGCTTTGTGCCTTGACCTGATTGTGGGAAGGTGGATCTGGTGCTTAGTGCACAGATCACTTGTCCAGTGAGAAGCTTGCCTCTATGTCTTAGTGCACACAAGAGTATGGATGTAAGATATTGAAGACTAATAAAGAAGAAGAAGTCGTTGGTGGACGTAGCCCCACACTGGGGTGAACCACGTAAATCTTGTGTTGATGATTTTCTTTGTGCTATAATTTTTATGTTGTAAATCTGCTTAGTGCATTGAATGTTATGAATAATAGATAGACCTATGAATGTTTAATGCTTTGTATGTATTGAATGTGTTAGATCTAACTTTTGATGCAAAGTGTGATGTGTATTTTGTCATTGTTACTGCATCGATTTATACTTAGGGTTTGTTCTGAAATGCGAATGAGTTTGATAACTAATGCATGTTGTTCTTAAGTACTCTACGGAGTAATTGTAATTACATATCTGTGTCCTAGATTTGTTACAGACACCTGAGTCCTAGAATCCCCATGCCTCCACCTCTTGTGAGACTTCGCCTGCTTCGCAAGTGTTGCCAAAAGGGTCGGTAGTTAAAGTTTTGTTGGTGCATTGTTGAAGCATTGAACCCTGGGTCTGTGTCTATGCCAACAGAGTGTCAATGGCTCAAAGGCATTGATGGCCTAACAAATTCAGAGGTCTTCGGCTAGTATAAAAAAATTACAATAGTCACATAGTAAGACCCACCGTAACATGATGTTTTTGTTGAAGTCGAATGTTATGTGGTCAACAACATCAGAGAGCAATGATGGTTCTCTATGTGTCAACCGAGAATCCTCATTGTAAAGGTAATGAGAGTCAAGATACTATCACCCTTCTAGAAACGATGTTGATGTCGACAAAAAGGGAGACGTGACTCAAAGAAGAAAAGGGCTTCATGAAATCCACTAGAGAAGATCGGGAACTGATAAGGAACATGAACAAAGTCAAGAGGCGGTGGGACTCAAGACTGCCCTTGGTTGGAGATATGTTTGAAGGGTGATTGGAAACAATCGTGAAACTGTATTCTAGTGTCTGGGGGACGACTAGACATGGGGTTAAATTATACGAGAGGCGTGACAAAGTGGACAAACTCATAGATCAGGGGTACGTGGATTGTGGGATACTTGGGGTTTATGGACAATGTCAACATGAATGGAGGATAGTGAATTCCCCTACCAAGGGAGACATGGGTTGTTTTGCCGAAAAAAGAAGGTCATCAAGGGTGATGACAAAAAGCTAAGTAAATGCTGGAAACAAAGGCTTTTTTACAATTACCAAATGAATAAAGAATAATTTGGGATGAGTGTACAGATACATAAATGAGTGCCCCCAGTGAAATATGGCTTGGCATGTGAAGGCGCAAGTTGCATGGAAAACTAATGGAGGGTGGGGGCCCCATAGGTGGTTTCTGTATGAGGTAAATCAAATGGAGGGAAATCTATAGATGGGAAAATTGATTGTGGATGTAATGGAGGGTTAATTATACCACAGAGGTGCAGTAAAGATAAAACCATGATTAGATAACCAGGGAATCCATTGGGAAATCTAGAAAAATGACGAGAAGGAGTATGTGGCTGATTCTCGTAAATGTGTAAGACTATCGGTACTCCCATACCTAAGGGGTGAAAGTAGCATGAGTGTAAAAGTGTCAAAGGGGACTATGAATGGGACAACTTATGTGGGAGAGAGTGCTACCGGATGACAGTACCAAAATGCAGCGGAGGTGATGGTACTGCAGAGCCGGATGTAGGGACCCTAAAGGAGAATGTCAGAGGGTGTGAGTGGGAGATGCAATTGGTATTCATAGGGAATGATTAAATGCCAGTGTCGATCATATACTTGAAGGGGTTGTGTTGATATGTGATGACCAAGTACCTACACACATTAAAACCGAATACCCGATGTGCACAATATATGAATATAAAGAACATATAACGGTCATTTGATAATTGTGAACATGAGCATGCATACTTGGATGTGATGTGACAAAAATGCTCCTTCGGGGCTAAGTGCAGATGGTGACCCAAGGAATATGACTGTGTAGGTGGTGGGGCCTTGATCCCGTGGTTGAAGACAGATTGGAAAACAGAGACTTTGAGCTCCCGTAACTAAGTGTGGAAGTTTGAAAAAAGGGACTATATATGGATGTGGGGCCCACAATGCCACCTCATTTGTACCTGCTACCATAGTGAGTGGATGAGAGGATTTAGAGGAGATTTGGATATTACGAGAGTTCGAGCCGACCGATCCAAGAGTTGCAAGATCTAGGTTAGTGGTCTCATCCTCCTGCACAGTAGATGGGTTCTATTTTCTGGGTAGGGTCGTACGGATGGTCGTACTAGGGTTTTTTGTAGGGGTGGGCCCACTAATGCACGGGATAAGGAAGGAAACCCACGTTAAGATGCATAGGTATAATTCCCTCTTACATGCATGGTGTGAGGCTGTGTTGAATACAGTCACACATGGGGATGCGTGGGTGGGAAAAAAAGGTGCACATTTGGTGCACACCTGTTCGAATTATAGTTGTGCACTGTGTGCAACTATTTCTCATAGAGTTGCACACCCGTGCATAGCTATGTAGAGAACAGGTGTGCATGAATGTTCACCTGTGGGTGTGACAGATGCACATTGATGCGCATTTGTTTCTCCGACATCTGCGCATTGATGCACAACTGTGCGAAGAACAGGCGTCCATATGTGCGTGCCTGTGGGGGTGACAGTCGCGCACTTGAGGCGAAGCTGAGGGGTTTTTTGAAAACTTGAATTTGTTGATATTTTTTGATAAATGACGATTGTTGATCAAGTGATTTCCATGTGAATGCAGGTGACCATTCTGATCATGCTCGTCCATTGGAGAGAGAGATATTGGGAGCACCTCCAGGAGGCAGTGAAAGAGGAGTCAGGCATTCGAGGACTCTTGGCAGCCTATGGGTTGCTCAAGTTCTTCGACTGACCTCTGATATGGTCATAGGAGTACCTTCTTCAGTATCTATTGTCGATATGGAGAAATGATCTATAGGGTTTCATTGTGCGGGGTCATAAGCTGACATTCTCAGTTTTTAAGGATGTGTACTTTTTTACGGGGCTCCCCTTTCTGGAAATGGCCCTGCCAGTTGACCTCAAGATGCCATGGGATGTTAGGTTTATAGACCCAGAGTGTGATTATTACTTAGATCCGAACACGATGTCAGGTTCGGTTGTCTGTATTGAGGTGATGGATGTGATTTTGCATTAGTGCATTGCAATGATGATTGTGAGGATCTTCAGATCCTTAGCTACTCAGTGGATTAGTGGTGGTCAGCTGAGGATTATGCCAAGAGTCTTGGATGGATATTTTTTCACCTGGGGCTTGATATTGCATGCCAAGATGATGGGGAAAATTCATCAGTGTTGGACCACTAACTCCGGTGATTTTTCCTTTGGATCTATCTCGGTGGTGTGGTTTCTGGAGAGGGTGCCCATGTTGCATCCTAGAGTGTTTTTGCTGGATGTAGGGCCACTTGAGCAGCTGAAGATAGAAAATCCCTCATGATGAGGAAGGTTTCTCTGAGGTAGAAACATCGAAGAAGAGGAAGGTTTCTCCGCAGAAACCTTCAGCAAGAAAGACGACCCACGCCAGTAAGCCCAAGCTAGAGGCTACACTCATGTAGGATGACATCGGTCTAGTACATAGAGCAATGGAGGATGTGTATAAGGACCTCTTACAGATATATGGCGTGAAGCAAGAAAAGTTGTACGTAAGTGTTGAAAAGGAACTGGGAAATTCAACGATCCATTCAATTGAACCGCGCAGTATCTAATGCACCTTCCTCGTCAGAGACTACAGAGTTGGGGGATGAACCAACCAAACTTCGGACACTTGCATATGCAACAAAGGATTCGCTTCAGCGAGTCCAAGAGGAAAAGGAACAGGCCATAGAATCCCTGAAGAAAGAAAAAGAGGATATCTTGTAGCAGCTACGAGTTGCGCGGTACTGTGTAACCGCGTATGAAAATGAGAAAGATGAGTTTTGGGCGATGCTCGAGGAAGACAAAGAGAAGACATGGAGGGAAAAGGACCAACTGCTTGCAGAGAAAACTACAGTCAAAGAAGTGGTGAGAAAAGAACTTTTCTCTGTGTTAGGCTTGGCACAGGAGGAACATGAGGCAATCAAGGTTCAAGTGATGAAGCTCACTGAGGCCATCCAGCAGCTTCAAGCATGGGTAACAGAGTTGGAGATTCAAGCAGTACCAAGCAATCTGTAGGAAATGTGTGACCAAAGGGAGGAAGCCGCTAAGAGCACAATAGAAAGAATGAGATTCCTTGCCTCAAATTCAATAAGCTAAGAAACAAAAGTGCGCAGACCTACAAACGCCTCACGGAAGACCTGGAACTTAGGAAGTTGAAAGTGCAGCTACAGGAGGCACCGCAGCAGGAACTATCAGTACAAGCGCAAATGAAGTCACTCACTGCGGTTGAGAGAATGAAGATATCACAAGAACATTGCATGGTCCAGCAGTAGATTACTGCCATCCAAGGTAGAGTAATGGAAATCACACAAAGGCTACAATCTGTGCAGGATGAATCCTGAGCGGTGTTTGAAGAGATCGAGCGACAAGGTTCGCAACTCGACCAAGTGGTCACGATAGTGGAACAGCGCTTGGAAGGGACTATTACAGAACAATTGATCTAGGAATTTGCTGAGAAGGAATCTCAGGTGAAGCAGCAGGTCGAGGCATCTCAATCTAATCTTGAGGCCTTTGAAGAAACACTGCCCAGATCTGTAGATGGGAAAATTGATTGTGGATGTAATGGGGGGTTAATGATACCACGGAGCTGCAGTAAAGATAAAACCATGATTAGATAACCAGGGAGTCCATTGGGAAATCTAGAAAAATGAGGAGAAGGAGTATGTGGCTGATTCTCATAAATGCGTAAGACTATCGAGACTCCCATACCTAAGGGGTGAAAGCAACATGAGTGTCAAAGTGTCAAAGGGGACTATGAATGGGAAAACTCATGTGGGAGAGAGTGCTACTGGATGACAGTACCAAAATGCAATGGAGGTGATGGTACTACAGAGCTGGATGTAGGGACCCTAAAGGAGAATGTCGAAGGGTGTGAGTGGGAGATGCAATTGGTATTTAGAGGGAATGATTAAATGTCAGTGTCAATCATATAGCTGAAGGGGTTATGTTGATATGTGATAACCAAGTACCTGCACACATTAAAATTGAATACCCGACGTGAACAATATCTGAAGATAAAGAACATATAACGGTTATTTGATAATTGTGAACATGAGCATCCATACCTGGATGTGATGTGACAAAAATGCTCTCCCGAGGCCGAGTGCAGATGGTAACCCAGGGAATATGACTGTGTAGGTGGCGGGGCCTTGATCCCGTGGTTGAAGACGGATCGAAAAACAGAGACTTTGAGCTCACGTAACTGAGTGTGGAAGTTTGGCAAAAGGAACTATATATAGATGTGGGGCCCACAATGCCACCTCAATTGTACCTACTACCATAGTGAGTGGACGAGAGGATTTAGGGGAGATTTGGAGATTACGGGAGTTCAAGCTGACCGATCCAAGAGTTGTGAGATCTAGGTTAGTGGTCTCATCCTCCTGCACAGTAGATGGGTTCTATTTTTTTGGTAGGGTCGTACGGATGGTTTTACTAGGGTTTTTTGTAGGGGTGGGCCCACTAATGCACTGGAGAAGGAAGAATACTGCATTAATATGTGTAGGTATAATTCCCTCTTACGCGCATGATGTGAGGTTGTGCTTAATATAGTCGCACATGGGGGTGTGTGGGTGGGTAAAAAAGGTGCACATTTGGTGCACACCTGTTCGAATTACAATTGTGCACTCTGTGCAACTGTTTCTTAGAGAGTTGTGCACTCGTGCGCAGCTATGTAGAGAACAGGTGTGCATGAATACGCACTTGTGGGTGTGACAGATGTGCATTGATGCACATTTAATTCTCCGATAGCTACGCATTGATGCGCAACTGTGCGAAGAATAGGCGTGCATATGTGTGTGCCTGTGGGGGTGACAGTCGCGCACTTGAGGCGAAGCTGAGGGGTTTTTTGAAAACTTGAATTTGTTGATATTTTTTTATAAATGACAATTGTTGATCAAGTCGTTTCCGTGTGAATGCAGGTGACCAGTCTGATCATGCCAGTCCATTGGAGGGAGAGAGATTGGGAGCACCTCCGGGAGCTAGTGAGAGAGGAGTCGGGCATTCGAAGACTCTTGGCAGCCTATGGTTTGTTCAATTTCTTCAACTAGCCCCCGATATGATTGCAGGAGTACCTTCTTCAATATCTATTTTCGATATGGAGCACTGATCTATAGTGTTTCATTGTGCGGGGTCATAAGCTGACATTCTCAATTGTTGAGGATGTGTACTTTTTTACGGGGCTCCCCTTTTGGGAAATGGCCCTACCAGCTAACCCCAAGATTCCATGGGATGTTAGGTTGATAGACCTGGAGCATGATTATTACTTAGATTTGAACACGATGTCAGGTTCGATTGTCCGTATTGAGGTGATGGATGTGCTTTTGCATCAGTGCATCGAAATGATGATTGTGAGGATCTACGGATCCTTAGCTACTCAGTAGATCAGTGGTGGTCAGCTGAGAATTATGCCAAGAGTCTTAAATGGAGATTTTTTCGCCTGGGGCTTGATATTGCATGCTAAGATGATGGGGAAGATTCATCGGTGTTGGACCACCGACTCCGGTGATTTTTCCTTTGGATCTATCTCGATGGTGTGGTTTCTGGAGCGGGCGCCCATGTTGCATCCTAGAGTGTTGTTGTCGGCTGCAGTGCCACTTGAGTCACGACTGATGTGGTGGGAATCAATTTTGGTATGTCATGGAGGGGGGGAGGGTGGCCACTATTTTATGGCCACCTTGGCACGTGTGTGCTATCGCATGCCACAGATTATACTGTGGTTCCCATATGGTGGGATGGATTTTCAGCATGACTCGAACATGGTACTGCCTCCTGGAGAGGATTGAGACCAAAGAGGTATGTTGGTGTACTTATGTTTTGTGATTTTGATAGTGTAGAAAATGTTTATGTATGGATGGATGTTGATCCTATCTTTGTTTTTGTGTGTGTTGTTGTGGGGTCGTGAGGAGGAGAGGCGGAGATGATTGGAGATCTAGCGTGCCAGGGGCTAGTGAGACCACCACGGATAGAGCCATAGGTGGGAGAGTGATGTTGGAGGGATAAGGTTGGTGTGAGTCTAGCAGATGAGGTGAGAGTCGGTCGGAGGCGCAGATTTGATGATCTAGGTGCAGGGCCATCGCATACTCCTTAGGTAGAGGTCGGAGGGGGGTTAGATGATTTTTGACGTTGATTGGAGGTGGTACTGCAGGGTGTTCCAGAGGGAATGTGGTCCCACATTCAGGATGAGAGAGTCCTGGAGAAGTCTGTGGGTGTCCCTACAGAGTTTCAAAACCTGATCGGTAGAGAAGCTGTAGTGGGGGCGGCGATGACTGGGCGACTACCCCCTGGACCTAGAGGACACCCAGTTGATGGGGCACCTCTTGCAGATAGAGGACCTAGTGGTGGCGCTCTGGGGGCACCATGAGTGCTATGTTGTATATTTTTGTATTTATATAGGCCTGCAATCCCATTTTGTACAAGGTAGTTTGACACCCAGTGTATAGGGTAGGGGGTACCCATGTTGTACTCATAGGGGTGGGGGGGCTCACCTTCCTACGGGCGATGTACATATTGTACTCTTTTGTAAACATTTATGACACATGGATCGATATATATATATATATATATATATATATGGATATACCTTTTTTGGATCTTTTTGATGTGTACATGTGATGATTTTTTATGATGTTTTATGATGCGTGATCTATATGTTGTGACAGATATTTTATGATTTATGTATGTGTGATGATGTCTTGATGTGATAAATGCCAATATAACACTAGGTTATCCATGTTATCTACTATTTGATTAAATTGTCATGGAATATGTGTAAAGGTAATTGAATCAAAATGTCGAGATAAGAGTCTAACTTGCAGGTATTTGTGAAAGAGGCAAGGATCAAGGACACGGTATACATTGTTAAGTTGCAGGACGACGAGATGGGAATCCAATAAGACGTTAAGGTGGTGATTGTGGCGGTGATTTGCCTCGGTGAGGAGACCAAGAACGGCGGTGTATTCTTCTTGGTTGTTGGTTGTTGAGCCCAAACATATGTCTCTAGATTGGAGCAGTTCATGTGAGGGTGTTGTTGAGCACTCAACACACCCTAAAAAGTCTACGTAAAATTGCACTGTTTGGGTACCACTTGATCTTTTGGCGTTGTACAACTTTTTTGGGGTCGATCTGAATAAATAACCAAGGAGAAAACACAAACATCGATATGAATAAATAACCAAGGAGAAAACACAAACATCAATCTGAATAAAGAAACATGTTTCCTACAAGAGCACATCGATCATGGATGCCGAGAGCAGAGATATGTTATGAAAAATCAATCATCCAAATTGGTTTATTCTGCCATGTTTGGAAAACTGGCCATCCTGAAATATGACTTCCTCATGTTCCGAAAAATTGAAACTGCTCTCAAACCAAGTGGAATTTGCAAAAATCGCTAGCGAATCAACTAAATAAGACCCTTCTGTGCAAAACCCATGTCCCGGACTTTTGAAATTCATCACGGTTTTCTCACAAATTGTAGCCGAAGTTGACGGTCTACAAATGGACGTTAATTGACGAAAAATTCAGATTGAAATTTTCTTATTGCATATGTGAGTTGGGTCTCGAGGCTCTATAAGATACGTGGGGCAGTCGATCTAAGGTTCAAAATTCTAACTTGAAAACCATAATTGATTCTCTATCAAAAGTTAGGCTGGAGAAAGATTATTATTTGAGTTGGTGCCTGACTTCAACAACTAATCACGCAACCACCATTCAATCAATTGTGGGCTGCATATTGAGCATATCCAAACTAAACCATAGGTGTCAGAAGTATATGGGTGAAATTTGGTGCCAGCGGGTGGAATTTGGTGCATTTGTGCCAATCATACATATATTTTTAAACTCCATCCAATTATTAGGCAAATTATTACTCACATAAAGTAAGGATCTTGTTAATTCTTTGCCATTTTTTTTTCATTTTATTATTAAAAAAAATCTTATGGTTAAGAAAAATATGTGAGAGGTATAAGAAATGGTGGTTTATTTCATCTAGTTTGGCCAATAATTTTGGGAGAATATCCCCAAAGGAATTTCTCCAAGCTTAGCAAATGCGTGAAAAATTATGGGCAGTTGAAACTGCCACACAACAACCATAATTGGAATACTCTATTAATTTGTTTCTTGTTGAGATTATGGCTTGGATTTAGTTAATTCATTATCAAAAAAAAATTCATTTTTAATTTGGAATAAACTTTTAACAATAACATCTCTACCATCATTCTCTTTTACTCTTTTTGGAATTAACCGAGGGCTTCATATTTCATTGTTTTGCAAGATGTTTAATGTTTCATGTTTTGTTGCAGGCTGAGTTCAAGGTCGGAAGATTTCAAGTGGTGAAGGCGGATATAAAGCTTGAAAGGCTGAAGAATAAATGCTCTACTACATTCTATCTTGATTTGCTAAAGTTTTTGCAGGGTTATTATTTAATTGTTTGTTGCAAGTTTAGCAGGGAAAGAAAAAAAAAATGCAATTCAAAACTATAAATGAACTAATCCGAAATTTCAAAAACGCAGTTCAATCGATTCTAGGCACAGTTCAACCACTGTAATAGCATGTAAAATTTCATTGTAACAACATGTAAAATTTGGTTGTAACATCATGTAAAATTTCGTTGTATCAGCATGTAAATTTTTGTTGTAACAGCATGTAAAATTTCGCTATAACATGTAAAATTTTGTTGTATCAACATGTAAAATTTCAGTGACTGTTTCAGCATGTAAAGACTCGGCTTTGTTTTATTCATCTAAATTTTGTTTGTTGTGTTTATTTGCAGATCAAAGGATGGACGCGCAATTTTTTTTATTATTTTGTTATATTTCAAATTTGTTTTTTAAATTAGTTTCTAATAAAAATCAAATTGAAAAATGTTTAAAAAAAAAATAGCAGATGGAGTGAACTCAATTAAAAATTGGAGACAAAAAATAGATTAGGAAAATTAATTTTATCATCCACAATCAAAAGTATTCATGAAAACGTTAGAGGCATCATATTTTATAATCCTCGCGATCGCTCGAAGGGCGGAGGAGAGCATATTTATTCTAAAACAAAATAAAACTAGAAATAAAATCATACCTACTCTATCCTAATTAACAATTAGAATTTAGTTACGTGTAATTAAATAGCCAATGTAGCCACTCATGTAGCAGTAACAACAATATGTTCAGTGGCAACTTTTCAAATGTAAAATGGAAATTTACAAGAATGAATGAATCTAGTTGTTGTAGCAGAAAACTAACTAAATGAACATAAAAACAAAATTTATCTAATCGAGTACTTACCTAGAACCATTGCTCGATATAGATTTCGTAGGCACAGTTTCCCTCGCTCAGATATATTTGTAACTCCTCATCATCTTCCTCGATCTCCTGTTCGGATGTTTGTTCGTCATCTAATGCGTAGGAGTCTTCAGATCTTGAATCCTTGTTTGTTTCAGGAGGAGTAGTTGAACCTTTAATCCTTGTCAAGATTTCTTCTTCGTGAGAAGAGGACATCCCGACCTCTCCTAGAATCTGAGTGAGTAGTTCCAAACTAATACTCATTGTTAAACCATGTTGAAAAAGGGATTCTTACAGCACCCATAAAATAAAATCAAAACAAATTGCGTAAAAATCACACTTTGCAAAAATTAAACACTCATATTGAAAACAAATACTCTTCACAATTGCATAAATCAAGAAAACTTGCTGAAATTGAAATCGCTCTTGCATAAATTGAAATTCACACTTGCAGAAATTGAAATTCACACCCTAATTACGCTTGCAGGAATTGAAATTCACAGTCTAGTTACGCTTGCAGGAAAATCAAACTAAACTTCAATCCATTGTGCTTTCCCCAACAACGGTGCCAAAATGTTGGTGCAATTTAAAGGTAAGTATAGTGGTAAGTATTTTCGCAGGTGACCCGGGTTCGATCCTCAGCAACGACGCCAAAATGTTGGTGCAATTTATTGTCGTTAAATAAATCTCCAAGCATTTAATTTGTCAATCCGAGGTTCGTAAGATTACAAAGCACGTGCACTGTATGTGCAGAATTGAAGTGGAATTAATTTAATCTAACCCCCCTTGCTAATTACTAATTACTAATCTAATTCCCCCATTAAGCTAAATTGTTGAAATCAAATTAATCTAGGAAAGCATTGAAAGTAAATTGCATGAAATAATCTAACTAGGAAACCAGGAAATTGCATAAGGAAATAACAACATGTGAAGAGAAACAAGACAACATAACACATGTGAGATCACATCAATAATGAATCAATCGTGCATTATAATGATAAAATCAACTTCATAACAAAATGATGAAAGCATGAAATTAAATCTATGAAACAAAACTAAGATCCCTTTTCATTTCTAATCAAAACCTAATCAAATTCTAATAATCTCCTTCCTAACTTAAGACTCCTCAAATGGAGAGAGGACACTCTCTCTTATACATGAGAGCCTTGAAATTAAGATAAGGATCTCATAATTGTAGATCCACTATTCTCTCAACCTATTTCCCATTATTACAAAATATAATCCCTTTAAATCCTCACACATATCTCTCATATATTTTGGATCAGATATGTTATCCAAATATCTCCATGATCTTCTCCTTTGGAATAGGTTTGAATAATTATCTCCTTGAAATGGAGGAGATATACATGAATTCTTTTGAATTAATCCTTCACATATTCCTACACATTACAAAGCTCACATATATTTGAGATATTAGTGAAAACATGTTAATTTCTAATATTTAATCACAAATTCACTTATAATACTAAAATGAATAAAATGGAAAATAATAAGGTAACATCCAAATATAATTATGGAAATGGTATGATAAAAGGTTTATTAGGACCATGAAATGTAAGGAATGGTGAAGGGAAAAGAGGATATAAATGTGACATTTCTGATTCCTAACAAGCGCGTGGATGTAACTCATCTAAACTGAAGAGGAGCGACGACGCAGACAGATACGTTACAGGTCATTCAAAAGGTTGTTGGGATCATGTAAGTATTTAACAATCAGGACTAGCGAGCTCTATAAGTACACATCAGTTTGTTTTTTCCACTTATGATGGCGTCCACCCGGGCACCTACCTCAGCAGGTCCCGCGCTTGACCTCCCGATCTTAAGGATCTTTCAATTTCCTCTCTCTCGAGCCGAAGTGGCTCTTTTGATTCCCCCTGGAATCTCTATTAAAATCGACCCACAGGCTTTTTCACACCTTACAGCATTTAGGCTCGATCCCTTCTCTGTTCGCGACAAACAGTCAAGTCAAATTTTGGGTTTTCCAAAATCCCGGTGTCATGACCCTTTGGTTCCCGATTTCCCGATCTCCGCTTTTCCAATATGCTCCCTTTGTGCTTTAGCCCCTCCTGGCTATTCCCTAGTCATGTGACCTACCTTTATATGACCGCAGTCATACCTTTTATCAGGATTCGGGGTTTCGAGTGTCGAAATGTACTAAGTCTCTTGTCCACGAAAATCCCAATTTCCCGATTCTCGATTTTCCGAAGGATGACTTTCCTTTTGGGAAATCTCATGATCGCGATTGTCGCCACGCGTCCTCTAGGATGGACGGTCCTCGCTGCTTCGGGGTTTTCTCCAAGGAAATTCCCGATGCCTCGTTATGACGAGATGGCGTTAGTTGGGTCCCACACAGAGCTCTCCTCTTTTCAGAGAATCAGACTTCGTGATTCCAAAACGAAACTCCTCCAGGACTCATGAAATGTCGATCCCCGACTTCCTTCAGATTTCTGACACGCGTCCCAATGGATGGACGGTTCAGATTGACCCTTGGGTTTTCACCAACTGCAAACCCAAAAACATTACCTATGTGAGTCCCTATGGCCAAAATGTCGATGGGCTTTCGATCTCTCCCACGTGTCCCAACTAATGGATGGCTCCGATTGTTACGGGGTTTCCAACATGGATTTTCCCGATCTCTTGCTCACAGAAATTCTGATTTGCTGAATCCTGAAACTCTGATGGAATATTCGCTTTCGGGACTTTTCCCGTGATCCTATATCTTCGCCACGTGTCCCCTTAAGATGGACGGCTCAGATTGATTCTGGGATTTTCACTATGAAAATTCCCGATCACTCGTCCTCGTGACTCCCGATCTCGCAAATGCTGAAATTTCGATGGCCACGCCTATCGTCGGAAATTTCCTCCTCCCGTTCACGACGTTTAAACTTCATGCAACTCTCGGTCAATCCAATGGCTGACAGGTGTCTAGGTGAAGATCCGGTAGTCCATGACCTCCTGAGCTTAAACTCCGATGCGACCGTAACCTCCTTGCTTCTCTGGCAGATCTGACGACTGGCGGGATGTCACTAATCCTCTCCACAAATTTATGACCGTCGATCTCTTCCCCTTGATGATTTCTACGAAGGAAACCAAGGACTCTTCCCTAGACTTATCCACTTATGCTACAAACTTTTGATGTCCCTCAATTTTTTCAAAGGCCTTAATCCTCCTGAGCTTTCTCACAATTTCAGGTCTTTAAAGAAGACCCTTGCACGCACTCCTTGCGGAAAATCTTCACCCACTTTCAAATGTTGAATGCTTCGACTCTACTTACACCTTCTACAGTAGTCATTCGATATTTGGCTCAGATCCACAACCCTGAGACTCTCCTTGGCCTATGCACTCCTTGCACGGTACCTGTGCCCTACTACACTCTAAGGAAATGAGAACAACCCTACCTCTCCTGAACTTTCAGAGACAACCCTCTGAACTCCTTGTCGATGCACTCCTTGCGGACAATTCAACTGCACTCCTTGTAGGAATCTTTCTCAGACAGAGAAAGAATTGAAACTCATTCCTTCTTCCTTCCATATTTCAAACTCAAACCATGAAATCACATACACAACATATAAAAGCAAATGTATACCGGGAAGAAAATATTCATGAGCATATCATTCAGCATCAATACACAGAGAATAAACACAAAACCATGAATTTGAATCAACCTCTTTCTATTAATCCAAATATCAATACATGGGTGTTCTTACACAGCTCTCTGCTTCTTTTCTATGCTCCAATGCTTCTAACTATGTTACAACACATAATGAGGGTGTCTATATCTATTTTCCCTCCACTCCTTCTAAAACTGTCTAATATAATATTCAATTCTACCTACTTACATAAATGCCTTCTACCTACTATGGACGAGAGCGGATCGCTCAAGGTCCTTTACAATACATAAGTACGCCTCTCCTTAACTATCACATTTAAGTTTGGCGCATCCACTCTTCAAAAGTTTTTTTAAACAATTTAACATATGCTCAAAATGTGTGGCGCTTTCCCCCACGCTCGCTTGATGTTGACGATGCTCCTGCATCAGCTTACATATTCCTATGCTTTGTCTGATAAGTAATTTCTAAATGATTTCAATCCCGATTGAAGGAAATATCCCTCTGACTACCGAAAAAAAATTTCTCTGTAACCTTGCCAAGGATCCCGAAGGAAACATTGGGGTAAAATCAACGAAGCAATGAAGAATACAGGACTCCCCGAGTTTGGCAACCCCGACAACTTCATCGACTTATGCGACATAGTCGAATCGCATGCCAAGAAGGATTCACTATGGGCCGAAGATCTATCCAAGGTGACCGATACATCGCCAAGACAAGTGCAAATATTTATGGAATATCTGATGAAGGCTCAAACCATGCTACAACAGTTAAACACCAGTCTAGTGAAGTATCGGGTGCATGCAATAGAGATCAAAGGATTGTACGCGTCTCCAATGAAACAGCACAGATTCCCATGGGCCCAAACCTGTGGAGAGTTGTTTATCAGTTGGTCAGAGTATGAGGAAAGTCACCCTTTCAAGTGATATCTTGAGTTGATTTTTAAATAAACTATTAGAAGAGGACGCCACGTGGTGAATTTTGTTTTGTTCAAACTACACTTAGCCGTTATTTTTAGTTGGATTTTATGTTATAAATAATAACATCGACCGATTAGTTAAGGGTCGATGGTTGCTGCAATAACTCTTTCTTTCTGGTTGTTAAGAATTATTTTGAAGCTGCTTTGAATTGAGAAGTCCTTGTGGACCAGAGACAGTTATTTTCATCAACTGTATGTGTGATTGGACATGGAGAAGAACTATTTCCTATCCTATTTCATGAATGATGTTGTAATGAGTAAGAGCAATTAATTATGTTTTCAAGTTATCTGGTGCAATGTTTTGTTGTTCTTTGCTTTAATGATGAATATGAATTGTTGTGTTATTATGTTATGAATGATTATGGTAGCTGAATTATTTTTCTTGCCATTATCTTATTGCATATGTGTTTTATTTATGGTAATTAGTATATCAGACAATAATTGGATGCTCACATGGTTAATGTATTAGTACTAGTCTTGTGGTGTAAAATTGTTGTTTGCATGCTTGAGTAGTGGGTTATCCCAAGTTCAACCTCTTCCCCTTAGTTAAGATTAATTCTATTTTTATTGCCAAGTTGGTTTATACCATCTTACATCTCACATTGATCCCACCAAAGAGAAAATGAAAAAGAGAGATAGTCCAAACTGAAGGAAGAGCCTTCACAAGAAAACATAAATCCCATCGATAATTTGGTTGGATCGTAAGATTTGGAGAACCATTCCACTTTTAAACACTGCAGAATCTAATTGGGCCTCAATGGAGGGTTTGGTTTCTACTGTTGAATCAAGGGATTTAAGACCCATCAACAGAATTGGTGCTAGAAGGAGGGCCTGAGAATGAATAGTTGGATATATATTCTATGGAGTATTTCAAATAGCCTATAGATTCAAAACAACCCACATGCATGGCTAGTCATTCCCAAGACAGCCCACACATGCTGAGTACTCCTGGAACGAGTAAATCACCCCAACCCGAGGAATAACCTTTTCACCCTGAAATACCTTACTCCCTTCCTCACAAGGAAGTAATCAATTCAGAAGAATCACAAGATCCTACGCCCGATAGATCTGTGCATTGTCCTTAGCTCCCATACTCCCTCGAAGAAAACAACAAAGCAAACCAGTGGTTAGTACTCTCGACAAGGTTTTTGTGCACTCGATAAAAGACTTAATAGATTTCACAATTACTGAAATCCAAGATCCTCTTGATTTGATACATGAAATGCCAGTCGGCGATGTCTCTGAACCAGACTATTTTTCGAAAGAGGAGCATTTTAAATCAGAGTCTGAAGATATGGAAGGCAACAATGACCATAATGATGAATGGGGGAACCCACCTCTGAATAATCAACCTTGGTTATCCATAGACGCTTTTTCCCTCCCAAGACCAGTCCATAACCTTCCCCAACATCCAGAGAAGTTGCTTCCTAAGTTGGATCCTGAAACCTCTGGATTGCCTGAAGATCATATCAAGAAATTTATACTAGCGATCAAGCTTATGAATGTCCAACATGAAGATGTAGTATGCATAATTTTCCCCTATACATTTTAGAATTCATCTTCCACGTGGTACTTCAATCAGCCAATAGGATCTATAACCAGCTGGACAAAGTTCCAGAAAGATTTTCTAGACAAATTTGCTGAAGAAACTACTACAAGAGCTCTGATGGATGAATTGTTCACTGCCACCATGAGTTTGAAATAAAGGGTCAAAGACTTCAATCAAAGATTCACAACCATCTTGAAAAATTTCCAGCCCGAAGCTAATCCAACTCAAGAATTTCAAATCAAATTTTATGCTAACGCTCTCCCAGCTTCTATTTCCATGTTCATAAAAAGGGATGCCAAACGAACCCTAGTTGAGAATTTTGAAGAATCCAAAACGATAGAATTCTAGATAAAAGGGTGTAAAGAAGGCCATGTTTCTTTACTTAAGAAAGAAGCTCAACCTCCTCCCAGGAGAGGGCTCCTTTTGACTAGACCATCAGGGAAACAAGCAGAATAGAATCCTGACAAGGGTAATGGAGACATAGAAGATCTACAATGCATGGTTAAGAAATTATTAAATGAGATCATAGATATGAAGAGAAACGCAGGAGAAGGAAACCAAGGCCAAAGGCCCTATAAACCTTTATTTAAAAGGAACCCACCATTCAAGGCGATTGAACCTCCCCCATGATGATGCAGACCCCCGAACCTCGAGCCGAGATCCGCTTAGGATCGTTCTAAATTCACCTTGAGCCGAAGCGGCTCCTTTGGAACCTTCAATGAATCCGATCCACAGGTCCTTCGTGAAAACCCACCCTGTGCAACTTAACACTGGGTGTGAGCCTCACATATCCATGCGACCATAATCGGGCCTTAGCTCAAGCACCTCTCACAACTCGCGAGTTCATGAGTCGATGACCTCGAATCCTCTTTCTTCAAACCTCCGATACCTGAGATGTGATACGGGTATGGCTCCCTCCTCGCTAGTGCCTGCTACATATAACCATAGGCTAGGCTAACCATTAGCACTACTCACAACTCGCGAGTTTGCAAGTTGGAGTGTTGAGCCCTCGTGCTCCTCCTTTGCGAGACCCTGAGACATGATAAGTCAACAATGGGTTGACTCCTTCCAAGGTGACGCATGTCCACCACCTATCACCCACTTACACTTTTCTCTAGGTGCTTGTTGTTACGCCACCTGTCAACCACGTGGTCCCCACCTAACAGATGTGCCAGGTTTTCACACAAGCCCTCGGCGCTCGGCACCTCGCAACTTCTACAGTCGAGAGAAATTCTTTCAACCTCCAAACCCCCGATACGCAATACCCATGAAGGTTCTGATCCAACGGTTCTCCCGTGGCTTGGATCCGACGTTCTGGATCTCCTTCCCTGTTCCTCGAAACTCAAAACTTCACGAGACCAAGAATTTGGTCTGGCCTCCAAAACTCATGAAACCCCGAATTCACAAGATGATCCAATGACGTGAGTTGAAACGAGATCAATGGCTCATATTGACCCTCAAATATTGGGTGATGGGTTTCGCCGGCCTCTAACCACCTTGCAACTCTGCAAGATCCTATGGCTCTCGCAACTTCGACACTTCCTTCACGAAGGCCTCTCACCGTCCGTTCACTCTTCTCAAGGATCTCGGGCCAAAATTACTTGGCGTCCTTCCACCTAAACTTGACTTCTGCAAGATGATTTTGACCTCTATCTCCCTTTGAACACTTCAAAGGTGTTATCCCTCCTGAGCTTTCACTTGCAAACTCAAGCCTCCAAAAGGAATCTTGCTCCCACTCCTTGCGGCAAAATTTCAAATAACCTCCGGTTATTTGAGTCTTCGACCCTGTGCACTCTTTGCAACAGTAGTCCTTCAACCTTCACCTTAGTTGATAAGTTCTAAGGCTTCAACTAGCCTGCACACACCTTGCACGGCTATGTTCTTCTCCTGCACTTTTTCTGGTATGAGAAAAACGATATCTCTCCTGAGCTTTCTGAGATAAAACTCAGATCCTCGTCAACGCACACCTTGCGGACGTTCACTGCACTCTTTACAGGGATTCTCAGGAAGAGAAACAATTGAAAATCATTCTTCTTCTCTCTCAGACTTCATACATTCAACATGAAATCATACACACAACACAGCATTGAAACAAATGCATAACAAAGAAACAAATCATTGTAAGCATACCATTCAACTAATGTAAACAGTAAGCATCATAACACCATGAAAATTGAGTCAAAGATTTATATATTAACTCAAGTGGTACATGGGTTCTTCTCTACAGTTCTCTGCTACATCTCTCTAGCTTATGAATTCTGAATGATCATCTATTATTCTTTTTATTGTTACAATGATACAAGGGTGAGGGTGTCTATATCCGTTTTCCCTCCTACGCTTCAAAACTGTCTAATCTATTAAATCAAATATACCTACTTTCATTAAACAGACTTAAATGCCTATTACATTCAACAGATGAGAGTAATTTCTCCAGATCTATTCATATCTCCAAGACATAAATGTAAGTATGCTTCTCCTAGCTATTTAATTAATGCTTCATATTTAAAAATTCAAAATGTTTTCATAAAAACGTGCCCTTTTTCATCTGTGCGTCCAGCTGTTCCTTTGGTTAAGCATGTTCTTTGGCTTTGTACGATGCTCCTGCATCATACTCCTTCGCTTGAAAATTTTCATGAACTCATGTTCATGAGCTCTTGCACGGTCTATCCATGCTTCTGAATTTATGCTTCATCCTCCCAACTAGCATCTTCAATTGGATGTCCCTTCCACTTGACCAAGTATTCAAAATACTCCTTTCTCTTGGTCTTCCTGCTAATTCTCTTGTCAATTATGCTTTCCATCTGTGGCTTTTCATTTACAGGCATTTGTTTTGTCCATTGAACCTCTTTATTCCTCATCTGCTCCTGCTTCTTCAGCTCTGTAAGGGTACAAATCCACAACATTGAATATCGGTGAGATTCCGACCCCATCAGGTAATTCAATCTCATATGTGTTTGCGTCGAATTTCCTTATGACCTTGCACGGTCCAATATTTTTCATCTACAGCTTATTATATGTTTCCCTTGGGAACCTCTCCTTCCTCATATGCGCAAGAATCAGATCACCAACTTCAAATTGAAGTTCTCTCCTGTGTTGATATTCTCTCCACTTGTATTCTTGACTTGAACTCTGAAATCACTCCTTAACTCAGTTGTGAAGCTCCTTCATTCCTTCTGCAAAGTCCTCTGCACTAGCACTCCTGAATTCAGCTTGTTCTGAATCTTTCAATTCATAAACTCCCCTTGGTTGCATTCCATATACAATATGGAATGGACTCTGCCCTGTGCTTCTATTGGGTGAATCATTGTAAGTAAATTTTCCCTGTGGCAGAATGTGATCCCACTGATTGTGGTGTTCATTCACTAAGCTTCTTAACAAATCTCCCAAGCTCATGTTTACGACCTCTGTCTGTCCATCCGTCTGAGGATGATACGCTGAGTTGAAAGAAAAACGTGTCCCCAACTTCTTCCATAAGGTCTTCCATAAATGTCCCATGAACTTGGTATCTCAATCAGAAATGATACTCTTTGGCAAGCCGTGAAGTCTGACGACTTCCTTGAAAAACAGGTTCGCAATATGAGTTGCGTCACAGGTTTTCTGGCATGGTATGAAATGTTCCATTTTTGAAAATATGTCGACTACCACAAAGATTGAATCACATCCTCTTTGTGTCCTTGGCAGTCCCAATATGAAATCCATGCTCACTATGTCCCGCGACCTTTCAGGTATGGGTAATGGTTGGTATAACCCTGTGTTCTACCTTTTTCCCTTCATGTGCTGGAAAATTCTGCATCTATCCATGAATTTCTTAAAATTTGTTCTCATCCCTCACCAATAATATGAGCTACTCAACTTTGAGAACGTCTTCTCATGACCGAAATGTCCGACCAATCCTCCACTATGTTTTTCCTTCAGCAAATTCTCCCTCATGGAGCATTTCGATATACATAGTTGATTCCCCTTGAACAATAATCCATCTTGGATCATGTATTCAATCCATTGGCTTCTATCCCTGAGAATTGGATTCTCATATGCCTCATATGCCTCCTTGAAGTCTGGGTCATCTCTGTACATTTCTTTGAGGTTATCAAAACCCAAAGTCTTGACTCTGAATTCCTGCATAAGCAAACATTTCCTACTCAAAGCATCAGCAACTTTGTTAGCAGTTCCAGAAATATGCTTAGTCACAAAAGTAAAATTATGCATGAATTCAACCCATTTAGCATTTTTTTGGTTCAACTTCTCCCGTCGAGTCATGAATTGCAAAGCCTGATTATCGCTATACAAAACAAACTCCTTGGGAACCAAATAGTGTCTCCATTTCTTCAGTGCTTGTATGACTGCGTAGAATTCCTTATCATACGTGGAGTACTTAATATTTGCTTCATTTAATTTTTCACTTAAATATGTGACCGACCTATCATCTTGGATCAAGACCGCTCCAATTGCAAATCCACTCACATCACACCTGACCTGGAATGTCTTGCTAAAATCCGGCAAAACCAGAATTGGTTGCTCAGTGATCTTCTTCTTCAGCAGATTGAAGCTCTCTTCTGCTTCCTCCGTCCAGTGAAAATATTTATGTATTTTCTTCACCGTATCCATCATCAGTGCGCTAATTCCACTAAATTTTCAGATGAATTTCCTGTAGAATCTAGCCAAACCATGGAAGCTTTGTACTTCAAACACGCTCTTCGTCAATGGCCAATTCTTAATTGCCTCTATCTTTTCCAGATCCATCTTCAACTCATTTGCAGAGATAACAAAACCCAAATAAATGAGTTATGTCCTCATAAATGATGATTTCTTCATATTGATCAGCAATTTCTCTTGTTGTAATCTCCTCATTACTGCAGGTAAATGATTTAAGTGTTCTTCTTCTGTCTTGCTGAAAATTAATATATCATCAAGATATACAATGATGAATTTCCCTATGAAATTCTTCATGACTTCATTCATCAACCTCATGAAAGTACTGGGCACATTCGTTAAGCCAAACGGCATGACAATCCATTCATACAGCCCCTCATTCATCTTGAATGTTGTCTTCCATTCATCACCTTCCCTCATTCTAATCTGATGATACTCGTTTTTCAAATCAATTTTTGAAAAAAACTTTGCTCCACTCAAGAAATCCATCAAGTCATCCATCCTTGGCAATGGAAATATGTATATGATGGTAATATTATTGATTTCCCTTGATTCTATACACATTCTCCAGCCTCCATCTTTCTTTGGGTTGAGCACTGTCAGAACAGCGCGTGGACTCAAGCTTTCTCGAATCAATCCTTTGTCCATTAAGTCTTGGACCTGTCTCTTAACTTCTTCATTTTCCTGCGGCATCAACCTATACGCGGCTTTGTTCGATAAACTGGCTCCAGGTATGAGATCGATATGATGGATTATACTCCTAATAGGTGGCAACGAACAAGGTATTTCGTCCACTACTATATCAGCAAACTCTCCCAGCAACTCCTTGATTTATTATGGTAAATCATCTATTCTCGTACTGGTCAAAACAATTTTGGGTTTCCTGAACACAATAAATTATGTGTCTTCCTTCTTCGTAACCTCATTAAGAAGTTCCTTCCCACTCATGAGAAGTACAGTGTTTCCCACCTCTGTTTTCACCTCTTGGTTCTTAATCGGCAACAACATGTGAGTCCTACCATTTTTTTCCAAGGTGTACGTGTTCTTTCTCCCATCATGAACTATGTTTTTGTCATATTTCCATGGTCTACCCAGCAATAGATGACAAAAATCCATGGGAATGACATCACATAATATTTAATCTGTATATCCTCCTATTTTAAATTCAACTAAACATTGTTTACTGACATTTACCTGATGTCCTTTTTGTAGCCACGAAACTCTATATGGGCTTGGATGTACAATAGTCTCTAGCTCTAGCTTTTCTACCATCTCTGTAGATACGAGATTGTCTGTGCTACCGCTGTCCTCTATGACTTTGCATACCCTATCCTTAGTTTTGCAAGCAGTCCTAAACAAACTGTTTCTTTGGGATGGGTTCTTTGGCTCCTTCTCTGGCTTCAAGAGAACTTTCCTCATCATCAAAGATCTTCTGCCCTCAGTGTCTTCTACCTCAACATTCTATCCTTGAGCTTCGGCAATGTGAGTTTCACCACCATCTTTCTTCTTATATGGACACTCATAGGATTTATGTCTGATTTTTCCACAAACAAAGCATTTCACTTCACCTCCTCTGCCTCTTCCTCTTCCTCTGGCTCAAGGAAAAGTATTTCCATGAGCATACTGCCTTCCTTGTGAGCTTCCTCCTCTCTCAGGTTGAGGTTTCTTCTCCTCTTCTTTAGGTTTCTGAGTTCTGTCCTGAGAAATTGCTTTGCCTCTGGCTTGACTTCTACCTCGGCCTCTTTGACCTTGCTTCTAGCTCAGCTTCTCTTCATCTTTCAGAGTTATCTGATAAGCATCTTCCACATTTCGAATGGTCATCATGCTCATCTCATCTTGAATGTCATATCACAGACCATTCATGTACCTGGCAACTTTTTCCTCATCGCTTTCTCGATGACCTGCTCTGATGTTTATCCTGTAAAATTCTTCAGTGTATTCCTTCATTGACATCAGCTTCTGTCTCAAATTCTGCATCCTCTGAAACAGAGTGATTTGATAATCCCTGGGTATAAATTTGTCTTTCATCTTTGCAACCATTCTATCATAGCTTTTGATTTTTTGCTTGCCCTTGTAGCGTCTGTCAGCCTGCAGTTCATCCCACCACAATGTTGCATGCCCTTTAAGTCTAGTAATGGCATGTTTGACTTTCTTGTCTTCTTCGACATCCTCATAGTTGAAGTATTTGTCTAGAGCTCTAATCCAGTCTAGAAGTTATTCAACATCCAAGTTGCCTTCGTACACTGGAATGTCCATTTTTTCTCTAGCACCTATCCTCGCAACAGCCCTGAATAGGCATTCATCTGTAGCGTCTTCGACTGCAACTTATTCTCCTTCATTTCTAACTTCATTTTCACTTCCAGCCTCGCTGATATCCCCAGCATCGACTATGCACCTCTGTGTTGTATCCATAGCATCAAGCCTGGCACATAGCTCACACATTTCTCTTTCCACTGCTGGATCAGGCATTTCCCTGTCTCTTCTTCTTGGTGGCATGGCTGAAAATTTTTCCTCTTTATCTCTCTGCTACAGAAAGCAAAGAATTTGTTATGTGCTCTGATACCACTATGATGACGTAGACCCTCGACCCTCGGGTCAAGATCCACTCAAGATCATTCTAAATACACCTCGAGCCGAAGCGGCTCCTTTCGATCCCTATTGGAACCTTCAACAAATCCGATCCACAAGTCCTTCGTGAAAACCCGCCGTGTGCAACTTAACACCAAGCATGAGCCTCACATCTCCATGTTGTTATCACTCCAGAAAACTCTCCTAGGTTGTAAGTCAGATATGCATGGTAACTTAATCTTTTGGTAACTGTTTTCTCAATAAAAAGTGTGGGTTTGGATCAAGTCAGAGGACTGAATCATTTCTCACTCAAAACATGCATGAACACATTTAGATGGACAAGGCTTTCAACCACAAATGTTCAGAGAGTTTACAAATAAAGGGATGTATCGAGAAATAACTATTATATTAGCAGAATCACATATAAAGCATATATGAATGGCCAATTACAATAATCACAGGAATACTTGAAAAGTTTAACTTATGAATGCAATGATAAGATGACAGTTATCGGGCATAAACAAGCATAACAGCATGAATATAATATCCAGGTGCAAGTACAGAATAGATAAGAAGATGAAATCTGAACAAGTTATGGCAAAAGAAGCTTGTATTACTCAATATGAAAATGAGAAGTTTGAGTACATAATATGAAAAAGTCTCCAAAGTCGAACCCTTGGTTCCTATTCTACCTTTAGCTTTATAGATTTACAATGCAGTTTTGAGATCCTGAAAACATGGATCAAATATGCTAAAGATAGTAAATCAAAATTTAGTTGCAAAAGATGTGGAATGATCCCCAAAAATGAGGTCAATCCCAGATTTCATGGTCTTCCTCTCTTGTTGAGTGATGGTGCAGTGTAGGATAGCCTCCCAAGGCTGAATGATGACTCTCCAAGAGAGACAAATTTGAATCTGTTGATGTGAGAAAGTGTCCTGATTTTCTGTCTTTGTCAAAGATACCAAAAACCTTTGAAACACCTCCTCTTTCCATAATCTATCAAAAATAGCTATTGGATTTGTCTTGAAAATTCATCAAATGTTCATTCGAAGAGGTTTCAAACCTTTCCAACTCAAAAAACTTCGATCTGTGTAAAAACTTGATCATTTTGGAAATGATAGGCTTTCGATGGTTAACTTAGAAATCTCTTGAGCGAATTTATCTACCGAAAGTCTTTTTTTCAGTGGTTAATGAACAGTCGTCCTGTTCGCCTAAACCACCGAAACTTCAGCTTTGACAAAACTTCAAAATTTGCAAAAATGCTTACCTTGGATCTCCTTTTGATGTTCAAGGTTTCTTAGATGAGGCAGCCCTTGTTCATGCAGATCTGTGAACTTCTACTGGCTGTGTGGAAGGCTCTAGTGTGTATACCATGGTTGTAGCTAAGCTAGCCAGAGTTTCCAATCCAGTTTTCTCCTGTGTTGGTGATTGAAACTCCTTTAACTTCAACCTCAGAATTCTAAGTTGTCTATACAGCTTCATGTTTTCCCTGATCAATACCATGTTTCTGTCTTTAATCTTGTCATGTTTCTCTTTGAGGGTTTGGTTTATTTTGAAAATCTTTGCATTTCTGTCAGTCAGGTCTATATTATATTTTTTAATCACCCTTTCCAGGACTTCCATTTCATAGACCTGTTGCAGGAGTTTGTTGATTTTTTGTGATCTAGTTGTTTTAGGCTTACTTGAAGAGGCTTCTGCCACTAGTGGACTATGTGCCTCTGGAGGAGTTGGTGAAGGTAAATTGGAACAATAGTCTGCACCTTGTTCAGTCTGTACATTACCCTATGTCTCTGCCAATTCTTGTTCTGATTCTGAATCACTGTAAGGTAGGTTTAAAGGGTTATTTCCTGTAGCAGGGTCCTTGGACTACTCACCTTCAAACTGCAGCTTTCTTTTGATTCTTTTCTTCTTGACAGAGGATAATTCTATGGGATCTCTTGGTGGTGAGATATCTTTCCTTTTCCTATGACTGCTTTTGGGAGTAATAGTCTTCTTAGTGGCAGCCTTTTTACCCTTCTCCTGTTGTTGACAATCAGTCTGGAATTCGTTCCAGAAGAGGAAATAGTTCCAATCTATCTGCCTTTTCTTCAATGACTCCTTGACAGTAAGATTAATGAGTCCTTGGTGAGATAATCTTCTTGCCACCTTAGTGGGCTTGGCCTTGACCTGTTTAGACATTTTTGTGAGGGCTTTGTGCAAGAAAAATGGTAGATTGATTGGGTCTCTGTCTGTAAAATGGTTTAAAAGTTTAAAGTGATAGAACATAACTCTATTGTATCACCCCTCACATGTTATGTAAACAAATATTTCTTTCAACAGGGACTTCCACTTTGGTTCCAAGTAAGACATTGGAATATCCTTCTTCCAGATCAAATCTTTATGTACAGGCAGCAAGTATGACCTGAATTCAATGTTTGAAGGTATGGTAGACTTGAACCAACAGTCTCATGATCTAGGTAAACCGGTATACTCAGCAATGGCAGCTTCATCAATGATAAACTCCTCCTTTCCTATTCTAGCAAACCTCCCATCATAGGAAATGGCAAAAGACTCGGCCACCTGTTAATGAAAGTTGGTTAATTTTTCACAATATGAAAATACTCCGGCCTGCTTGAAGAATTCTGCCACCTCCGGGTGAGCTTCTAGGTACCAAACCCCATCCACCTCAAACCTCAAAACTGGCCCTGCTTTCAGCATTGGTCAATGTTGACTGTACCTGCGATTATGGGAAACTGAGTGTCCAGGGAGACCAAGATTCTAGAATTTAGAAACACGGAGAGTATAACTCATGGAAGAGCCGGTGGGACAGGGTGACACAAAATTCGGATCACCGAGCTCAAACACTAACCAAGTTTCGGGCGAAAAATTGACTGAGAGCATGCCGAAATTTTAGATTTTCGGTGTTATATTCATTTAAATTTGAAACAAGATGGGTTTTGAACTTTCCTAATAAATCGACCTGGCTTAATTGACTTGAGAGCGATCGCTGGAATCTAATGGCACTTTGACAATCACCAGGGGAAACGGGATTAGGATCTCTGGAAACACATTTAATTGATGAAATCGCGAACTCACGATTATCTCAGTAATCTCTCGAATGCAAAATGATAATGAATGAGGATTTAATGAGGGATTAATGGGATCATGATAGATCGTGTACTTGCGACTGGAAATGGAGGGAGGCCTCGTGACAAAATGCATGAATTTCAGTATCACCACCGTGTCTAGATTTTGAAAAGACAAATGTGGTTGAAAGGACAATAGGAGCTTCAAACTTTTGGATATACACCATTAGAATGTGCATACCTTCCAACTTGACGAGCTTTCGGTGGTTACGTTTTCATCATTGCGCCAACTTGAAAGCTGGCTCGTGCGAAAGCACGGGCTTTCAATTTTTACCGTTGAAACACTTTCGGTGGTTAACCGCATTCGTGCTTTGACCTCTTAACTGCCAAGAACAAAGACTTTCGGTGGTTAATGAGCGCATTTCAGGCTCGCCTAAACCATTGAAACCTGAGATTATGACTTTTGCTTGACCAAACCAAATCCAAAATTTCTTTTGAGATTATTTACAGAATAGAGACTCTCTAACCTACTTACAAAAATTTGGAAATGAATATTTGGACCTGTTCCTATCACTTAAAAATTGGTAAAATGACAGTCCTATTTTAGGAGATAACATCTGGCTCCTACTCGGGGATGGAATCCTCCCAGTGAGGTTCCAAGAACAAGTAGTTCCAGTCGCCTTATCGGTTGGGATATGGAGTCATGTGGCATGTGCAATCGGTAGCCTGCTCTGCTTATTCAACCAAAATCTGAAAACAATATTTGCATAACTTTGAAATTGTAGTTCCATTGGGCATGGAGTCATCTGGTTTCCTTTGGCATTGGGCATGGAGTCATCTGACCTTTGCAATTGTTCCTCTACAAACATGTAACTTGCATGCAGCCTCCTGTTTATTCATGAAATCAACAACTGAAAAATATCTCATTGCTCGTATGGCGAGCTTATTCCTCTGCCTACTCCTACACTAACCAGTAGAGGCAGATTTATCAAGTAAGATCGAATTTCCAATGCAGCCATATCATAAACTGATTTACTATTAAAATCCTTGATCTTGACCTGAACAATAATGGAAGGGATATCATGCAGAAAAGAGGTTTGAACAGATGATAAAAACAATCTTCTTCTGACAGAAAAATTTTAACATCTATGTTGCTCATAGACTCCAAATAGTCAGCAAAAGGATCATCAAATTCACACAGCAATACCTCTTTGGACTGCTGATCCAACTATAAATTGAAAAGATGTTGAAAATTGCCTTTACTAATCTCATTGTTTAATGCAGGTTGCTCGAGATATGTTGGAGAAACATATACGATAGACTGTTGATCTGGACTGTTCAGTTCCTCGCCTTCTTCTTGATATCTACTACAAACTTCCAGTCACTGCAAATATTGAAACTGAGAGATACCCTTAGGATCTATTGTAAATTCAAAACTGTCATATGCTGATATAAAAATATGCTCATCATTTTTTAATTTCTTAAAGGAGGCAATCTGATCTGCATAACAATCTAAGATAATGGATGCAGTTGGTATATTGTTAAAAGAATCTATACTATGGCCATTATCCTGAAGACCACCCATCTCTTGATCATGGTGAGAGATATCTCTGCTGCAGCAAAATCTTCATGAGTATTTGGATCTTTATTCAATAAATAAAACTCATGACAGCATTGAGGATAGAGAACGTCATCTGGAAAATGGTTTTAACAAAACACATGGAAGGCAGCATGAAAATCAGCCAAAGAGATGACACTTGCACTTGGAAGAGACCGACACCAGTCAAGAGAAATCCCTTCTAATGAAAATTTGAAAATCTTAATTTGAAAATCCTCATGTACAATTTCAAGTCGGTCAATAAAGTCATGGAAATCCAGCAAATGTTCAGCTGGCACTTCCCACTTCTCTCCACAAAGTATGGGAATACTACATTCCCATTCATCTCTAGTAGGTACTCGATGAGGGTAACCAGAAATACTTGAAAAATCACAGAACTCATACCTTGTAGGAAATATCTGGTTCATGTCATACCAGTGGAGTTGCCAACAGATTTCAGAGCAATGGAGTCGCCACTGCATCCGTCCTTCATGGATTCACCAGATAGATAATTACAACCGAAATAATGTCCAGGCTTTGTCTATCATCAAAGATGGATCTATGTCGTCTCCCAAAGAAGTTGAGCTTCAATCTCCTCTCCCCAGCAACGGCGCCAATATGTTATCACTCCAGGAAACTCTCCTAGGCTGTAAGTCAGAGATGCCTGGTAACTTAATCTTTTGGTAATTGTTTTCTCAATAAAAAGTGTGGGTTTGGATCAAGTCAAAGGACTGAATCATTTCTCACTCAAAACATGCATGAACACATTTAGATGGACAAGGCTTTCAACCACAAATGTTTAAAGAGTTTACAAATAAAGGGATGTATGGAGAAATAACTATTATATCAGTAGAATCACATATAAAGCATATATGAATGGCCAATTACAATAATCACAGGAATACTTGCAAATTTTAACTTATGAATGCAATGATAAGATGACAGTTATCGGGCATAAACAAGCATAACAGCATGAATATAATATCCAGGTGCAAGTACAGAATAGATAAGAAGATGAAATTTGAACAAGTTATGGAAAAAGAAGCTTGTATTACTCAATATGAAAATGAGAAGTTTGAGTACATAATATGATAAAGTCTCCAAAGTCGAACCCTTGGTTCCTATTCTACCTTTAGCTTTATAGCTTTAAAATGCAGTTTTGAGATCCTGAAAACATGGATCAAATATGCTAAAGATAGTAAATCAAAATTTAGTTGCAAAAGATGTGGAATGATCCCCAAAAATGAGGTCAATCCCAGATTTCATGGTCTTCCTCTCTTGTTGAGTGATGGTGCAGTGCAGGATAGCCTCCCAAGGCTGAATGATGACTCTCCAAGAGAGACAAATTTGAATCTGTTGATGTGAGAAAGTGTCCTGATTTTCTGTCTTTGTCAAAGGTACCAAAAACCTTTGAAACACCTCCTCTTTCCGTAATCTATCAAAAATAGCTATTGGATTTGTCTTGACAATTCCTCAAATGTTCATTCGAAGAGGTTTCAAACCTTTCCAGCTCAAAAAACTTCGATCTGTGTAAAAACTTGATCATTCTGGAAATGACATGCTTTCGGTGGTTAACTTAGAAATATCCTGAGCGAATTTATCTACCGAAAGTCCTATTTTCAGTGGTTAATGAACAGTCATCATGTTCGCCTAAACCACCGAAACTTTAGCTTTGAGAAAACTTCAAAATTTGCAAAAATTCTTACCTTGGATCTCTTTTTTATGTTCAAGGTTTCTTGGATGAGGCAGCCCTTGTTCATGCAGATCTGCGAACTTCTACTGGCTGTGTGGAAGGCTCTGGTGTATCCACCATGGTCGTAGCTAAGTTATCCAGAGTTTCCAATCCATTTTGCTCCTATGTTGGTGATTGAAACTCCTTTAACTTCAACCTCAGAATTCTAAGTTGTCTATACAGCTTCATGTTTTCCCTGATCAATACCATGTTTCTGTCTTTAATCTTGTCATGCTTCTCTTTGAGGGTTTGGTTTATTTTGAAAAGCTCTGCATTTCTGTCAGTTAGGTCTGTATTATCTTTTTTAATCACCCTTTCTAGGACTTCCATTTCATAGACCTGTTGCAAGAGTTTGTTGATTTTCCGTGATCTAGTTGTTTTAGGCTTCTGCCATTGGTGGACTGTGTGCCTCTAG
Organism: Picea glauca; assembly: GCA_000966675.3. Lineage (NCBI taxonomy): Eukaryota > Viridiplantae > Streptophyta > Pinopsida > Pinales > Pinaceae > Picea > Picea glauca. The sequence goes on along the minus strand of JZKD02S1623788.1, from coordinate 72,722 downwards.
AGGAGTTGGTGAAGGTAAATTGGAACAATAGTCTGCACCCTGTTCATTCTGTAGATTAACCTGTGTCTCTACCAATTCTTGTTCCAGTTCTGAATCACTCTAAGGTAGGTTTAAAGGGTTATTTCTTGTAGCAGGGTCCTTGGACTGCTCACCTTCAAACTGCAGTTTTCTTTTGATTCTCTTCTTCTTGATAGAGGATAATTCTATGGGATCTCTTGGTGGTGAGATACCTTTCCTTTTCCTATGACTTCTTTTGGGAGTAATAGTCTTCTTAGTGGTATCCTTTTTACCCTTCTCATGTTGTTGACAATCAATCTGGAATTCGTTCCAGAAGAGGAAATAGTTCCAATCTATATGCGTTTTCTTCAATGACTCCTTGACAATCATAGTAATGAGTCCTTGGTGATATAATATGCTTGCCACCTTAGTGGGCTTGGCCTTGACCTGTTTAGACATTTTCATGAGGCCTTTGTGCAAGAAAAATGGTAGATTGATTGGGTCTCTGCCTGTAAAATGGTTTAAAAGTTTAAAGTGATAGAACATCACTCTATTGTATTTCCCCTCACATGTTATGTAAACAAATATTGCTTTCAACAGGGACTTCCACTTTGGTTCCAAGTAAGACATTGGAATATCCTTCTTCCAAATCAAATCTTTATGTACAGGCAGCAATTATGACCTGAATTCGATGTTTGAAGGTATGGTAGACTTGAACCAACAGTCTCCTGATCTAGGTAAACCGGTATACTCAGAAATGGCAGCTTCATCAATGATAAATTCCTCCTTTCCTATTCTAGCATACCTCCCATCATAGGAAATGGCAAAAGACTCGGCCACCTGTTGATGAAAGTTGGTTAATTTTTCACAATATGAAAATACCCCAGCCTGCTTGAATAATTATGCCACCTCCAGGTGAGCTTCTAGGTACCAAACCCCATCCACCTCAAACCTCAAAGCTGGCCCTGCTTTTAGCATTGGTCAATGTTGACTGTACCTGCGATTATGGGAAACTGAGCGTCCAAGGAGACCAAGATTCTATAATTTAGGAACACCGAGATTATAACTCATGGAAGAGCTAGTGGGACAGGGTGACACAAAATTTGGATCACCGAGCTCAAACACTAGCCAAGTTTCGGGCGACAAATTGACTGAGAGCATGCCGAAATTTTAGATTTTCGGTGGTATATTCATTTAAATTTGAAACAAGATGGGTTTTGAACTTGCCTGATAAATAGACTTGGCTTAATTGACTTGAGAGAGATCGTTGGAATCTAATGGTGCTTTGACAATCACCAGGGGAAACGGGATTAGGATCTCTGGAAACATGTTTAATTGATGAAATCGCGAACTCACGATTATCTCAATAATCTCTGGAATTCAAAATGATAATGAATGAGGATTTAATGAGGGATTAACGGGATCATGATAGATCATGTACTTCCGACTGGAAATGGAGGGAGGCCTCATGACAACATGCATGAATTCCAGTATCAACGCCGTGTCTAGATTTTGAAAAGACAAATGCGGTTGAAAGGACAACAGGAGCTTCAAACTTTCGGATAGACACCATTAGAATGTGCATACCTTCCAACTTGACAAGCTTTCGGCGGTTACGTTTTCATCATTGCACCAACTTGACAGTTGGCTTGTGCGAAAGCACGAGATTTCAATTTTTACCATTGAAATGCTTTCGATGGTTAACCGCATTCTTGCCTTGACCTCTTAACTGCCAGGAACAAAGACTTTTGGTGGTTAATGAGTGCATTTCAGGCTCGCCTAAACCATCAAAACCTGAGATTCTGACTTTTGCTTGACCAAACCAAATCCAAATATTCTTTTGAGCTTACTTACAGAATACGGACTCTCTAACCTACTTACAAAAATTTGGAAATGAATTTTTGGACCTGTTCCTATCACTTAAAAATTGGTAAAATGACAGTGCTATTTTAGGAGATAACACATGCGACCACAACCGGGCCTTAGCGCAACCACCTCTTGCAACTCGTGAGTTCGTGAGTCGATGACCTCGACTCCTCTTTCTTCAAACCTTCGATACCTAAGATCCGATACGGATATGGCTCCCTCCACACCAGCGCCTACTACATATAACTATAGGTTAGGCTAACCACTAGCACTACTCGCAACTCGCGAGTTCGTGAGTTGGAGTGTTGAACCCTCGTGCTCCTCCTTTGCGAGACCCTGAGAAGCGATAAGTCAACAATGGTTTGACTCCTTCCAAGGTGACGCGTGTCCACCACCTGTCACTTACTTACACTTTTCTTTGGGCACTTGTTGTTACACCACCTGTCAACCACGCAGTCCCCACCTAACGGATGTGCCACATGTTCGCAGGAGCCATCGACGCTCGGCACCTCGTGAATTCTACAGTCAAGAAAAATTCTTTCAACCTCCGAACCCCCGATACGCGATACCCGCGAAGGTTCTGATCCAATGTTTCTCCCATGGCTTGGATCCAATGATCTCGATCTCCTTCCCTATTCCTTGCAACTCGTAACTTCATGAGACCGAGAATTTGGTCTAGCCTCCAAAACTCATGAACCCCCGAATTCACTAGATGATCCAATGACATGAGTTGAAACGAGATCAATGGCTCATATTGACCCTCGAATCCTGGGTGATGGGTTTCATCGGCCTCTAACCACCTTGAAACTCTGCAAGATCCTATGGCTCTCACAACTTCGGCACTTCCTTCATGAAGGCCTCTCACCGTCCGTTCACTCTTCTTAAGGATCTCGGGCCAAAATGACTTGGCATCCTTCCACCTGAACTTGATTTCTGCGAGATGATTTCGACCTCTGTCTCCCTTTGAAAACTTCAAAGGTGTTATCCCTCTTGAGCTTTCACTTGCAAACTCAAGCCTCCAAAAGGAATCCTGCTCGCACTCCTTGCGGAAAAATTTCAAATAACCTCTGGTTATTTGAGTCTTCGACCCTGTGCACTCTTTGCAACAGTAGTCCTTCAACCTTCACCTTAGTTGATAAGTTCTAAGGATTCAACCAGCTTGCGCACACCTTGCATAGCTCTGTGCTTCTCCTGCACTTCTGCTCGTATGAGAACAACGATATCTCTCCTGAGATTTCTGAGATAAAACTCATATCCTCGTCAACGCACACCTTGCAGACGTTCACTACACTCCTTACAGGAATTCTCAGGAAGAGAAACAATTGAAACTCATTCTTCTTCTCTCTCAAACTTCATACATTCAACATGAAATCATACACACAACACAGCATTGAAACAAATGCATAGTAGAGAAACAAATCACTATAAGCATACCATTCAACTAATGTAAATAGTAAGCATCATAACACCATGAAAATTGAGTCAAATCTTTATATATTAATTCAAGTGTTCCTGTACATGGGTTCTTCTCTACAATCCTCTGCTACATCTCTCCAACTTATGAATTTTGAATGATCATCTATTGTTATTATTATTGTTACAATGATACAAAGGTGAGGGTGTCTATATCTGTTTTCCCTCCTACGCTTCTAAACTATCTAATCTATTAAATAAAATCTACCTACTTTCATTAAATAGACTTAAATGCCTATTACATTCGACATATGAGAGTAATTTCTCTAGATTTGTTCATATCTCCAAGACATAGATGTAGGTACACTTCTCCTAGCTATTTCATTAATGCTTCAGATTTCAAAATTCAAAATGTTTTCATAAAAACGAGCCCTTTTTCATCTGTGCGTCTAGATGTCCTTTGGCTAGGCACGTTCTTTGGCTTTGTACGATGCTCCTGCATCACCCCAGCTAACTTAAATATCGATTTAGGGAATGTAGGATCTGATTATTTCGGTATGTATCACCAGGAAAACCGCTCCAAAAGAGGCCACCTGCAATGGGTGCATGCCATGAATTTGATGGCCAATCAATTTCTAGATGAAGTCTCCCTCACCGAACAATCGAGCAGTTCAATTATGAGTATTGTTGACCAGGAAAATATTGATCCACCACAAGATACAACCATGTTGATATGGGATCCCAACCTAATCATGCCTTCCAACGATCTGTTTGAGTCTCAAGAACCACCCGTCGAGGTCTCAGTGGTGTAGATGCGTAGTAAAGGTCCACCTGTCTCAAAAGATATCGCTGCTACCCAAACTTAGAGAAATAAGACAACTCCTGATCACTCGAAAGAACCTTTTTCTCACAGTAAAAAACCTGTAAGCATCCATACCCGAGAATCGCCCAAACTGGATTACAACGTAGTCGAAGATTTGAAGAATTTAGGGATAACATATCAGTCATGGACATATGCAGGATCCCTCAGTAGAAGGACTTCCTTCTACAAGCTTTGAACTCAGTAGAAGACTTTATGACTGGCAAAGGTCAGGAAAGAAATCTAGCTTCCAGAGACCCAGTAAATAAACCAACCATGAATACATGTTCAGAAGATAATAAGGGAAAGAGTTGTGTCCCACCTTTCCTCTTAACGTTCAAAGTTTTCTACAGGAACCTCCATAATTGTTTGGTGGATTTAGGAGCATCTTCCAATGTTATGCCCTTGTCTATTTTCAAAAAATTAAATGTCATTCCTCTACAGAGAAATAAACATGTGATACATCTAGACAGGACCCAGGTCAAAGTCATGGGGGAACTCAAAGATCTAATGATCATAATAGAGACACATCCTAATTTTGTACAAGTGATTAACATCATCGTAGTAGACATCCCATATGCCTATGTGTTATTACTAAGTCAATATTGGTCTCAGAAGTTAAATGGGTACTTTAGAAAAGACTAGGAACACCTTTGGATACCATTAAAGGGATACAAGAATATGATTAGAATCGATAGGGAGAAATATCTAAAACATATGGTCACTGATATAGAAACCCTGAATGAACCCTCATCCACAGATTTCCCCGTGTTGGGCAATTATTCCTGTGATTCCCACTTCGGAAACTTGTCCCCTCTCTTATCTGATGTCCCTCTCACTCAAAATTCTGAAATGGTTTTTCAAGAGAAAACGCCAATTCCAACAGAAGACACCCTCTTCTGCCAAGACCCTGCATTAGAAATTACAGAACAAAAGATAGGAGAGCTAGAGAGTAATAAGGAAGAAGAAAAGGGTGATTGTCGTTCACAAACTTGGATCATATACTTTGATGGATATAAATCATAGGAGGGGTCAAGGGCAAGGTGCATCCTCATTGATCTAAAAGGTAAATGTCATTTCCTGTCCTGCAGACTAGAATTCGAATGCACCAATAACATCGCCAAGTATGAAGCTCTAGTACAAGGGTTAAAGAAAGCCATAGACTTGAACATCAAAGAATTGAAAGTTTTTGGGGACTCAGAGATTAACATTAGACAAGTAAGGAATACTATAGATTGAAATTCCCTGCACCTGAAGAATTATATGCAGGAAGTGCATAGGTCGATGGAGCATTTTGAAGCTTTCAATATTACCGCGATCCCCAGAGAAAATAATTGTTGGACACACCTACCACACTTAGAGGGGGGTGAATGAGTGTGGGGCTCTTTTTCCCAAAACTTCCCTCTTGCACAAAAACTCATCAATTAGCATTCAACATTTATTCAT